>CAMOHE010050860.1:24298-142289 GCA_946598075.1 Artocarpus hirsutus | reverse complement strand
ATATATTAGATTTGATTATATATTAATATATATATATATATATATATAGATTAGGTAAACTTTTGTTTGGGTTTTAAATATATTTACTTATATATATCTGAAAAAAAAGGAATCGTACTTTACACGTTTATGTTTTACCTTTTATATATATAAATATATATATATATATATATTATTATATGAATCATGTGAACGTGATTCAGTAAGTAAAAAAAAAAAAAAAAAGAAAGAAAAGTAAAAGTTTACGTTTTATGAAATGTGTATATATATATATATATACACTATACGAATGAGCCATGATTCCGTTAATTAAAAATAAAAATAAAAAAAGAAAAGGAAAAAAAACAAGAATCATGTAAAATATATCATTTCCGCATATATCTAATATGGTGGTTATTTTAAATTAAAAATCAATTGAAAAATTACTAATGACTCAGATATAAAAAGGAAGAGATAATAGTTATCTCAAGAATTTCATTCACATAACTTTTGCAAAATACTCAAAAAGAAAAAATGAGAGTTCTTCTCTAAAAAAAAGTCTGCTATCTTATGTGTTGAGTATATAGCAGATTCAGAAAAGTGTGAGGAAAATTCATGCTTGCAGTTTGACACCCACTCGTCTTTCCATTAGTGTGGAGTCTTGGATTGGAAGATTGTGATGTCAAAGAGAAAAGCTGGGATACCTGATAGTCTTCAAAAAGGTTAGTAAAATTCTCAAAGTTTTCTATTATTAATTAAAATTATATATCTATTCCCGATGAACAAAGTTTTTAAAAAATTTTTGTTTGTCAACGATCCGTTCCTTCTACTGCGTTTCATATTTTAATTCCAACAGGCTTCACTAATGTTTTTAATTGAAATATAATTACTATTGTCATTGGTTTCTTCCAGTGGTGCTTCTAATATGACTGGGCAAAGCTTTGATTTTGTACACATTGGAGGACTATTTCGTCTCACACTTTGTGCGAGCAATTAGTTCCATACGACAACTTAACTTTTTATATGTAAAACGTATAAACATAATTTATTTTTTGTAGTTCTATTGCCAAGTTGTCCATACAAAATATAAAAAAAGTAATCAAGATTTACAAGCTTAATGGTTAAAATGCATTCCCAGTTAGACTAAAATAAAACGATATCATGTCTGCTCATGCAACATTTTTTTTTTTTTTGCTGGGAAACTGGACCCGGTATCACTTTGGCCCAAACGAAAAATAGATCTACATTCATAGGAGGAGAGATCGAGGGGAGTGTATTTATAGATATCTTTTTTTAGTGTTCATGTTTTGTATAGTGTCGTTTGTCTAATTGGGACCTTTTTTTTTGTTTGTTTGCTTTTTTTAATATGGCATAGTTTATAAGGCCTATCTTAGTTTCCTCCTTCTTGGCCACCATCTGTAAGCATGAAGTTCCATTCAGCACTAATTGATGTGTTTGAAAGTGGAGTTGGAAGAGAAGAGGAAGTGTTTTAGATACATGGACTGTTCGACATGTGGATACTAAAGTAGGTGTAAAGACAAAATTAGCCTTCTTATCTACTCACTCAGGAATGAAAATCGAAGTCATTTATTACCTCATTAGCGGTGTTTAACCGGTTACCCGCCAAGAGGAGGTAATAATTTGTTCCTCTTACCCTCAGCGTGATCCTCACCACTCAATCTATTCTAGGAGGCTAATATTAAGACGGTCTTTAAAAAAGTGGTTTAAACTATATAATTAAAATTATATTGTTGTGAAATAAAAAGAACAAAACAAGAGAATATAGTATAGAAGTAAAGAAGAACACAAGAGAATGAGAGAATGATATCTATTTCTTTTATTCTTCTATTTTACATGCCTCTCAAAGCCTTTATTTATAGGCTAAAGATGCCCATAGGTTACAATAGGCTTAATGGTGTTGTAAATGGAGAAAATAACTATGAATAAATTGTAACAAATAAAGGTTATGGAATTTGTGAAGCTTTTGGAGATTATGAGACTTGAAGACTTTGGGGGTTATGGACATCCATCATAATATTATATTTGTAACACTCTCCCTTGGATGTCTATTATCAAAAATATGCCTCATTAAAACCTTACTAGGAAAAAACCTGTGAAAAAAAAAAATCCTAGTGAAGGAAAAAGAGTACATTATTCTTGTATAAAACACCAAAAGAGCTGCCTCACTAAAAACCTTGTTAGGAAAACCCAGTGGGGCAAAACCTAAATCAAGGGAAAAAGAGTACAACGTGTATTTCCTCCCCCTCATGGAAACATCACTTTAGATCTCTAATCCGACGCATTCCAATATTATGTACCAATCTTTCAAATGTTGCAATCGGTAATGCCTTTGTGAATAAATCTGCCAAATTATCTGTTGAACAAATTTGTTGAACATCAATATCACCATTTTTGTCAAGATCATGGGTAAAAAAGAATTTTGGTGAAATGTGTTTTGTTCTGTCTCCTTTGATCTATCCTCTTTTTAACTGAGCCATGTAAGCAGCATTATCTTCGTATAGTGTTGTTGAAGCTTCTTTCTTCAAAGGTAGACCACATGTTTCTTGGATATGTTGGGTAATTGATCTTAGCCAAACACATTCTTGGTTTGCCTCATGAATTGCTATTATTTCTGCGTGATTTGAGGAAGTAGCAGCTATGGTTTGTTTTGTAGAACGCCATGATATAGCTGTACCACCATATGTAAATAAATAGCATGTTTGAGATCGAGCTTTGTGTGGATAAGACAAATAACCTGTATCTGCATAACCAATTAGTTGTGATCCTATGTTATTTGAACAAAACAAGCCCATATCACTTGTTCCTTGGAGATATCGAAATATATGCTTAACTCCATTCCAATGCCTTCGAGTTGAAGAAGAATTATATCTTGCTAATAAACTTACAGAGAATGCTATATCTGGTCGAGTATTATTAGCAAGATACATTAGTGTACCAGTCGCACTAAGATATGGCACTTCAGGACCAAGAAGTTCTTCGTTATCCTCTTGAGGTCGAAAAGGGTCCTTTTTCACATCAAGTGATCGAACAATCATTGGCATACTCAAGGGATGTGCTTTATGCATGTAAAATCGTTTTAGGACCTTTTCTATGTAATTTGATTGATGAATAAAAATTCCATCTGCTAAATGCTCGATTTGCAAGCCGAGACAAAACTTTGTTTTTCCAAGATCTTTCATCTCAAATTCTTTCTTCAAATAATCCATTGCTTTTAGAACTTCTTCAGGAGTTCCAATAATATTTAAGTCATCAACATACACTGCAATTATAACAAACTCATATCCGGATTTCCTTATAAAAACACATGGACAAATAGGATCATTTTTGTAACCTTTTTTTATCAAATATTCACTAAGGCGATTCTACCACATGCATCCAGACTGCTTCAATCCATGTAATGATTTGTGTAACTTAATTGAATAATTTTCTCGAGAATTTGAATTACATGCTTCAGGCATCTTAAATTCTTCAGGGATTTTCATATAGATATCGTTATCAAGTGAACCATACAGATAGGCTATAACGACATCCATTAGGCGCATATCCAGTCTTTCATGTACTGCCAGACTAATTAGAAATCGAAATGTAATCGCATCTACCACAGGAGAATATGTTTCTTCATAATCAATACCAGGTCTTTGCGAAAATCCTTGGGCTACAAGACATGCTTTATATCTAACAACTTCATTTTTCTCATTTCGTGTTTGTATAAATACCCATTTGTATTCTACTGGTTTTACACCTTCAGGTGTTTGGACTATAGGTCCAAAAACCTCACGTGTTGCAAGTGAGTTCAATTCTGCCTGGATTGCGTCTTTCCATTTTGGCCAATCATTTCTGTGTCGACATTTTTCAACAAATTTAGGTTTAGGATCCTCGCTTTCTTTAACAATATTGAGTGCTACATTGTATGCAAAAATGTTGTCGATAACTATTTCTTCTCGATTCCATCTTTTTCCTGTTGTGACATAATTTATGGAGATCTCTTCATTTTCACTATTTTTAGGAACCTGCACCTCTTCTGGGGTCTTATGATTAGTTATGTCTAGGGTCTCCTCAGAAGTACCTACCTCCTTAATTTGACCATCTTGATTATTTGCTCCTTTTCTCTTCCGATGATTTTTGTCTTTAGAACCGACTGGTCTACCATGCTTCAAGCATGCTTTAGACTCATTTGCTATAGTAATATTTTGTCCTACAGGGACATCAACTCGAACTGGAGCATTTGCAGCTGGTATATGAGATTTGGTTATTCTTTTTAGGTTAGTAAATGCGTCTGGCAATTGATTGGCTATATTTTACAAGTGAATTATCTTTTGAACTTCTAGCTCACATTGTTGTTTACGAGGATCAAAATGACATATTGACGATGATTTCTATATAATATCTTTTTCCAGCTGTTTATTCTCTTTCCCTAATGCTGGGAAGTTTGTTTCATCAAAATGACAGTCGACGAATCGAGCCGTAAAAACATCTCCTATCATTGGTTCAAGATATTTTATTATAGAAGGGGATTCATCTCCAACATATATTCCCAGTCTACTTTGAAGTCCCATCTTAGTGCGTTGTGGTGGAGCAATAGGAAAATAAACTGCACAACCAAAAATTCTTAGATGGGAAATATTTGGCTCCTGACCATAAGCCAATTGTAATGTAGAGAACTTATGATATGATGTTGGCCTAATGCGCACACTTGCTGCTGCATGCAAAATAGCATGTCCCCAAATAGACACAGGAAGTTTGGTTCTCATAAGTAGAGGTCTAGCTATCAATTGGAGGCGTTTAATAAATGATTCTGCTAGACCATTCTACGTATG
This sequence comes from Artocarpus hirsutus, assembly GCA_946598075.1. Classification (NCBI taxonomy): domain Eukaryota; kingdom Viridiplantae; phylum Streptophyta; class Magnoliopsida; order Rosales; family Moraceae; genus Artocarpus; species Artocarpus hirsutus. The sequence continues at coordinate 137,472 of CAMOHE010050860.1, read as the reverse complement.
AGCATATGCAACAAGCTCTTCAATAGTTATCCCAATTGACATACAGTAATCATAAAAAGCTTGGGATCTAAATTCAGTAGCATTGTCAAGACGTATTGACTTAATTGCATGATCTGGAAATTGCACACGTAATCAAATTATCTGAGCAAGTAATCTCGTAAACGCCAGGTTACGAGTTGATAATAAACACACATGTGACCATCTTGTAGATGCATCTATTAAAACCATAAAATATCTAAATGGTCCACATGGTGGATGAATGGGCCCACATATATCACCTTGAATTCGTTCCAGAAATACAAGGGATTCAATCCCAACTTTAGCTAGTGATGGTCTAATGATTAATTTACCTTGAGAACAAGTAGCACATGAGAATTCATTAGATTGAAGAATCTTCTGGTTCTTCAATGGATGCCCATTTGAATTCTCAATGATTCTTTGCATCATTATTGACTCGAGATGGCCTAACCGGTCATGCCAAACAATAAAATTATTTGGATCAGTGAACTTCTGATTCACTATTGCATGTGCTTCAATTCACTACAACAAATTTGAGATTATACGACCTTTATTTAATGACCGTTTCTCAAAAACCATCGTGATAAGGAAAAAAAACGCGACGAGTTACGCCCACGAAGACGAAAACTGTGGTGGTATTGGCGGGAGCTACCATGATGGTTTTTATAAAAACCGTCGTGAAAGGTATGCATGTTTGAAATTTTTAAATTTAACCTTTTAAGTTTGGCATAAATAAAATTTTAATCTTTCACGATGGGTTTTATAAAAACTGTCATGGAAGGTTTGGATATTTAAAATTTTTAATATCTCGTCCAATTTAACCTTTCACGACAGTTTTTATAAAAACCATCATAGAAGGTTTTGTATATTTGAAATTTTTAATAGCCCGCCAAAATTTAATCTTTCACGAAGGTTAAATTTGGGCGGGAAACAAAAATTTTTAAACCTCGGGGCCTTCCACAATAGTTTTTAGTCAAAACCGTTGTGAAAGCCTTCTACGACGGTTTTTACTAAAAACTGTCGTGAAAGGTGCAAGGCCTTCCACGATGATTTTTGTAAAAACTGTCGTGGAAGGCCTTTCACGATGATTTTTAGTAAAAATCATTGTGCAAGATACCGAGGTTTCTACGACGATTTTTAGTAAAAACCGTCGTGAAATGTTCTACATGTTTGAAATTTTTAGTAGTCGCCAAAATTTAATCTTTCACGAAGGTTAAATTTGAGCGGGATACTAAAAATTTCAAACCTCGAAGCCTTCCTCGACGGTTTTTACTAAAAACCGTCGTGAAAGGTGCAGGGCCTTCCACGACAGTTTTTGTAAAAACCATTGTGGAAGGCCTTTCACGACGGTTTTTAGTAAAAACTGTTGTGAAAGATACCGAGGTTTCTACGATGGTTTTTAGTAAAAACCATCATAAAATATTCTACATGTTTCAAATTTTTAGTAGTCACCAAAATTTAATCTTTTACAAAGGTTAAATTTGAGCGGGATATTAAAAATTTCAAACCTCGGGGCCTTCCACGACAGTTTTTACTAAAAACCGTCGTGAAAGGCTTTCCATGACGGTTTTTACTAAAAGCAATCGTGAAAGGTGCAAGGCCTTCCACGACGGTTTTTAGTAAAAATTGCCGTGAAAGTTACCAAGGTTTCCACGACCGTTTTTAGTAAAAACATGTTTGAAATTTTTAGTAGTTGCCAAAATTTAATCTTTCACGAAGGTTAAATTTGAGCGGGATACTAAAAATTTTAAACCTCGGAGCTTTCCATGACGGCTTTTACTAAAAACCGTCGTGAAAGGTGCAAGGCCTTCCATGACGGTTTTTAGTAAAAACCATCGTGAAATGTTCTACATGTTTGAAATTTTTAGTAGTTGCCAAAATTTAATCTTTCACGAAGGTTAAATTTAGGCGAAATACTAAAAATTTCAAACCTTGAGACTTTTCATGACGGTTTTTATAAAAACCGTCATGGAAGGTTTTGTATATTTGAAATTTTTAGTAGCCCTCCAAAAATTAATCTTTCACGAAGGTTAAATTTGGGTGGGATACTAAAAATTTCAAACCTTGAGACCTTCCACTATGGTTTTTATAAAAACCGTCATGAAAGGTACCAAGGCTTCTATGACGGTTTTTTAGTAAAAACCGACGTGAAATGTCCCGCATGTTTGAAATTTTTAGTATCCCTCCAAAATTTAATCCCGCGCCAACGACATGGCTTTCCCTATTTATTCAAAATTTCTCTAACTCAAACCCACTAACTCTCAAACCCCTTTCTCTCTCTAACTCCTCTCCCACGACCTAGCCACCGACGAACCCAACCCCCACGACATTCCACCGACTTTGACATTCTTCTATCACTCTCTCCATGACCTACCTAACAAACCTGATGCCATTCGTCACCATTCATCTTCATCCCTTGACATTCTATCGACTCCACCATCGTTCGACTAGTCCTTTGTCGTTCTACCAACTCCATCGCCTTTGGTAAATTTCAAACCATTACTTTTAGTTTTAGTATTATTGTTAGTTCTAAACTTAGCATTATTTGGTTATTTTAGTGTTATTTACATTTAGTTTTAATTTTAATATTAGTTATATTAATTTGTTTTTTGCCATTTAGTATGTGTGACTTGTATTTGGTGTTTGAAAGAACTTTGAACAACATTTAGCATTTTGGTGTGAGAATAGGTTACTTTTTATGTATTTGTGATGTCTAAGTATTATTGTGATACCCACCATATGATTGGAGATTTTTTTTAGGGGAATACAAATTTTTCACGATGATCCACATGTTTAGAGATTTTTGGAGATTTTTTTTTAGGGGAATGCCAATTTTTCACGACGGCTTTTTAAAAAACCATCATAAAAAATTGGCATTCCACGACAGTTTCTTAAAAAACCGTCGTGGAATCCTTAGTATTTCACAACAGTTTTTTAAAAAGCCGTCGTGGAATCAAAGGCTTCCATGACGGTTTCTTAAGAAACCGTCATGGAAGCCTTCGATTCTACGACAGTTTTTTAAGAAACCATCGTGGAATCCTTAGTATTCCACGACAGTTTTTTAAAAAACCGTCATGGAATGCCAATTTTTCACAATGGTTTATTAAAAAATCGTCGTGAAAAATTACTACATTACAATCCCTTCCTGTGCCAATTTTTATATTTTACGACAGTAAAAAACTATCATGAAAACTCCATGTGGTACCACGAGTGAAGTTTTCACGATGGTTTTTTAACCGTCATAAAATTTTTCCACGATGGTTATAAACCATCGTGGAATCCACAATTTGTAGTAGTGATTTGACTAATATTCGTGTAGTACAAACCAGAAGAAAGAGCAGGTAATGTTTCTAATATGTATTTCTTACCCAAAATCATAGCTGTAATATAGATGTATTTAACTTTTGCCTCATTCACTGTCTCAATGTGATATCCATTTCGGCGGATATCTTTAAAACTTAATAAATTTCTTTGAGACTTAGTAGAAAGTAATGCATTATTTATAAGAAATCTTGTTCCTCCGGGTAATAATATATTGGCTCTTCCATAGCCTTCAATAATTTTTGTACTACCAGATATTGTATTAACATTAGCTTTGCCCATTATCAAGTGGGAAAAATATTTTTTATCTTTAAGTATGGTATGCGTTGTTGCACTATCAACGAGACACATATCTTTATCATTGATCTTGGGTCCAACTAAAGATTGGGGAATATCCATATTTTCTTCATTCAAATAAAACAAAAATACATTATAAGAAATATTACAATCCAACAAAGTAAAATATTAGATATTGAAACCATAGTTTAAAAAAAAACCACACACCAAATCACACCTCAAACCAAATAAAAACACACTAAAAAAATAAAATCCTAGAAATGATTTTAGTTATTTTTGGACAGTCCCATCACCAATTAAATGATCAATTCTCCCTTTAGGATGTTCAAAGAAATCTGCCACATCTAAATGAGTTATATCAATAGGACTTTGGTCAAGATCATCAAAGTAGGCAAATTTGCTTCTATATTTTTCCCCTTCTCTTTGAGTGATGCTTGATAAAGCTCAACAAGATGTTTCGACGTACGACAAGTACGTGACCAATGTCCTTTCATACCGCACCGGTAGCATATATTTTATGAATTCTTTGCATCCTTTTGTTGCGCACCTTTTCTTTTGTCTCCATTATTCTCCCTCTTCTAGACATGAGAATTGTTATTATCACGATTGTGATAGGTATTCCAATCTCGACCACGTCCGTGGCCACGATCATGGCTACGACCACGACCACGACCTCGTCCACCCCTAAAATTTTTAGATGTTGTTGCATTCACTTCAGGAAATAGGGCAGAACCAGTTGGACAAGATTCATAATTTTTCATTAATAGCTCGTTATTTTGTTCAGCCACAAGAAGGCATGAAATCAGTTTAGAGTATTTTTTAAAGCCTTTTTCTCGATATCGCTGCTACAGGAGCACATTCGAGGCATGAAAAGTAGAGAATGTTTTCTCTAGCATATCTTCATCAGTAATATTTTCTCCACATAATTTTAATTGAGAACTAATTTCAAATATTGCAGAGTTATACTCGCTTACTGGTTTAAAATCTTGCAAACGCAAATGCATCCAATCATAAAGAGCTTTTGGAAGAATAACTGTTTTTTGGTGGTCATATCTTTCTTTCAAATTTTTCCAAAGGTCAAGTGGATCTTTTATAGTAAGATATTCAGTTTTTAATCCTTCATGGAGATAGTGACGAAGGAAAATCATTACTTTGGTGCGGTTTTGTAATGATTCTTGATTTCCTTCTTTGATTGTGTCTCCAAGACCCATAGCATCCAAATGAATTTTAGCATCAAGTATCCATGCTAGATAGTTCTTGCCCGTAATATCAAGGGCTACAAATTCCAACTTAGTAAGATTTGCCATGGTAAAAGACTATAACAAAAATATTAATCAAATTAGAAGATAAGAAAAAAAAATATCAATAAACAAATAGAAAATAGTATATACATTGTTTAATGAATAACAATAAACATCTATTTACAGTAGTTGAGCCACAATAGTTCATATATTTGAAATGTTTATATATTTAACAAATAAGCGATAATGTTTTTTATATTACTTATTAATGCTTGTGTACTTGATAATTTTTTTATGTTTATTTTGTTTGTATGATAATATGTCTTATTCTTGTGGGGGCATTGGTTTAGGATGTCATTTACAGTTATGCATGTACGTGCACTAGGTATGCAACCACACGGGAATATGCAAGTACCGTGCCATCTCCATGGTCACATGCAAAATGCCCTATTACTTTTGTTGTGCCAAGTGAAATGTAAAGTAACTCACCTTTTTTTTATGAAGAAGAGCCTCCGTTTTTTAAAGTTTGTATGCTCTTGTGAATAATGTATTTACTATCGATGACTCTCACTTTCTTTGTGCTGATAACGTGTTATGAAATAAAAAGAACAAAACAAGAGAATATAGTATAAAAGTAAAGAAGAACACAAGAGAATGAGAGAATGATATCTATTTCTTTTCTTCTTCTATTTTACATGCCTCTCAAAACCTTTATTTATAGGCAAAAGATGCCCATAGGTTACAATAGGCTTAATGGTGTTGTAAATGGAGAAAATAACTATAAATAAATTGTAACAAATAGAGGTTATGGAATTTGTGAAGCTTTTAGAGGTTATGAGACTTGAAGACTTTGGGGGTTATGGACATCCATCATAATACTATATTCATAACATATATATTGTAATATGTGAAAATTTTATATTATTATGGTTTAAATTATGTAGTTAGAATTATTTTCTTAGACAAGGCATAAATAGAGAAAGTTTTCATCCGAGCAATCTCATATATATATATATATATATATATATATATATATATATATATATATATACACACACGCACTCCAATCCGGCCGGCTAGAGGGAGCAACGATTTAAGCGCTGCCGTCCAAATTAGAATTGTCGGCCCAGATGAATATGAGGGCTTGGTTTTTTTACAAGTCAGGCTTGGTTCTCTATTGTCCTTTTCTTTTCAACCTTCAACTCCTTTATTTTTTTATTTCTTTATTTGTTATCTTATAATTTAGAATGTTTTGTTTAATGTATTTCTACGATTAAATGTAACCTTTGAATTAAACGATTATTAATGTTTACTCTTTTCCTTTTTGAAATTGCACGTAAGGAATGAAATGCTACACATTGTAATGGAATTAATTATAAAATTAGTGTTAGCCTAAGCATGCTACCATTTAATATATATATTTTTTAATCTCAAAGTAAAATTTTTTCTTTTATTTCTTTCCTGTATATTATCTTTCATACGTGTTTTACATTGTAAAAATTTTAATTACAACTCAATACGAACATCGTATGCATCTAAACTAAGTAGTTAATTGTTAAAAGAGAGAGACGCAGGAGAGGGCCGAGTTTTGAATCTGAATAAAATCTTCTTTCAAATGGATCTGTGATAGGTCGTTGTTGAAGCCAATCATCGCTTGTAGTCATGATGTTGCCTGAGTAAGTATTCATCTAAGTTTTTGGAATCAAAGAATCAAATATGTTGTTGATAATCTTGCGTCCTATCTGAAGATTTTTCCACCCAATTCTTTATTTTCAATTTTTAATTGCACTTTATTGATAGTGTTATTTGTCTATGTCAGTCCAAAAGCCAATTTGAAATTCTTCATCGCTGATAATTTTTTCAGCTCCAATCCCTTTTTTTTTATTATTTATAACCATAGTCCCCAATCTTAAATTATTTTGATGGATCATAGGAGTCTCTGTTAATTTTTTTGGGGTATATTTAATGAATTTCGTTTCTCGACTTCAATAAGTTATCCTACTATATATGCAACCATAGTGTCAGAACTCTATACAGAAGCAAAGATAGAGCCATCAAGATTGACTGCTAAATTTGAGTCTTTTTCTCAACATCAACATTGCATACATCCCGGACAACAATGCCATCAAGCCACCAAGATAAACCACTGAGAACCCAATACAAGAACATATAGTGTGATAGTGAAGCAAAGAACCCGCCTGTATTATGAACTCCACAGAAAGCAACAAATACCAAAGGTTTGGACACTAAATACTCCTTGGATTTTGCACTGGACGACCTGGTGATCTAGACTAAACATACCGAGCATCATATTGGATTCGTCTTCTCCTACCTTCCAATTGCTTGGAGAAAAAAAAAAAAGGTTTGGAATTGCCCAGTTAAATTCCTTCTATAACGGGCTACAGCCGCGTCATAATAAATAACTACATCATTAGACCACCCTTGAGGATAGCACTTGGACTTTTTAGACCCAATCATATGCCCCACTTAAGAGCTATAGTGTGCCAACTAAGGGCTGCTCCCTCCAGCCGGCTTGATGGCAGCAAAGTTATAAATATATAAATATATATATATATATATATATATATATATATATATATAAAAGGTGCTTCCATCCAGCGGGATGGATGGTATACCCATTTTATTCCAACCCTTCAAGTGGGAATGTATGGACTGGCAACAAAGCTGACATGTTGCCTGGTTTGCCTTTAACCGGTTAATCCACAATTAATAAATGGAAATAAACGACGGGAAGTTTATGAAACCATGCACAAATTTTCGGGAACTCCAAGCATAAAAGCACACCTACCCTATTTTATATTGTATAATGTAGCCTATACAGGAAAGAGCTTTTGATGATGAGTAAGCCTATACACGTAAGGCTGAAACGTCTCACACTTTTTTTTTTTTTGTTTGCATGTGCTCTATTGAAGTCGACCATTATGATTTGTTATTAATAAAACAATAGGATGTAGTCAAAAAAATTATAAATTAAATTGGAGTTTACAAATTTATAAATAACAGAGTCTTAACTTTATAGAAATAAAAAAGATTTTTTATATTTGGCGTCATGAAAAGTTATGATTTTTAATGAATGACGATTTGTGATAGACATCACTCAAATAGCATCCAAATTGTTGCATTTAGGCCAATCTACTTCGAACAATATAATAATGTGTTGACATAAACAAACGTATTATAATTTTATCTACCATATAGCAAGCTTTTGTATTCCAGTTACATTAATAACTTTTGCATGTTAATATTTCTATAATTTGAAATTTATATTTGACGACGTACAGAAATATTATATGCTTTGATGGTAGATAATTGTGAGAATTTTTGGATTGTCTAATGCAATCCAATAATCAACATACTTGGATTTTGTTTGAACTAATATCTAAGGAGGAAAAAAAATTCAATTTAAAATATTGTGGGATATTTCTAAATATTTGACTAATTGAAAGAATAAAGAAACTTACTCTTAAAGTAACTAATTGGGTGATGTTGTTCATGTCCAGAAACTTTTCGGAGGAGTAAATTTTATGTGATTATAAATGTATAGACTACCCACTCTAAAAAAAAAAAAAAAAGGGTATAGACTACTACTAAGGCAAAATGGATTTTAGGTGAAATCATTGAAAGGCTCTCTCTCTCCCTTCCTCCTTCCTAATCTTCCATAAGGTTCTTGAGTTTTGGATTTTCATGGTTGTTTAAATTTTACTTTCGTAATAACCACACACACACCATGAGCAGTAAAAAATATGACTATGATCGTGCTTGTGCAGTATTGTGAGGCTATCCTTGACGAATCCAAAAGTGATGTAGATCGTGGATTAGATCTAGAACAATAAAAGTCCACTTCCGCGTGTCTATTCCTTGTTTTTTCTTCAGCAATAATTTTTTTGTAAACACTTGACTGCTTGCACTCTTAAAATACCAACTATAGGAATCCTAAATCCAATGTCATTGCCTCAAACACGTTACTAGCATTAAACCTACCCTATTATATTTGTAAAAAAAATAATAATGTGTTGTGCTCTGCAATTGTATGTTTGTTACCACTCATGAGAAAATAAACAGATGAGAGACCCATAGGAAACAATTTATTTAAGCATAGGTGGATGCTTAAAAAACAATGATTTAGTGGACTACCAGGAAAAAAGGACTTCGAATTTTTGTCCGACTAATCAAAAAGCGACTACTACACAAGAATGAGTCCTTTTTTTAAGAAAAAATTAGTATGTGTTTTATGCACTTTCTTGCATTAATTCGGAAAAAAAATTTGCAAGATCCTCAAAACTTGACATAGATACGGTGGTTTAAATAGAATGCATGAGCATTTTCATACTCTCGTCTATATTGTAGATTTTTTTAATGATCATCACATTACATTAGAATAAGAAAAGAAATATGTAAGTTTCATTGTTTTGGAAACTTACAACTAGGCACGTCGTCCAAAAAAAAAAAAAAAAACAATTTGTCACTACTATTATTAAAAAAAATAGAAAATTTGTGTAAGTTGACAAATTATTTCATCATATTTTGAGTACCATACATTACATTTTAACTACTATATGAACATAGTAAATTCAATTAAATAGAAATACACTAAATGTTTTATCACTCATCAAAATTAAATCTATTTTTTTCATCGACTATAAAAAAACCATAAGATTACGTCGGGTTTTAACTAGACTTGTGTTTTTCTTACAAAAGTTACATTATTTTTTGATGTTTTCCAACTATACATGGAAGTTATAGAAGAAACCTTGACTTTGATGTATATTTTTCCAATGGATTAATTATAAAAATTCCCCTTGAATTATAGCCTTTGTAACACTTTGCCCCCCAAATTTCAAAACGTAATATTCGTACTACCTAAAGTATTAGTTGTTAACAAAAGTGGTCATTCTGTTAGAATTTTAACAGCAAATTGACAAATGATTTTTAAAATTAAGGATATTTTGGTAATTCTAGTTATAAAAATAACCAAAAAATTAAAATTATAATAAAAATTGTCTTTATTGATAAATTGTCAAGACTCGAAATCTAGATGGTGATATGGCGGATTACTTAAGTTAATTAAACTAAATTTTAATGAAAATTAGCGATTAAATAAAATTTGAATTAATTGAAAACGTGACAATTTAAAACTTTTTAAAGCAATTACTTTTAAGTCAAAGTAGACAAAATGGAATAAAATAAATAAGACAAATAAATACAAGTAAATACGAGTCGGGCCCCACCGGACCCACATTTGTGCACACACATAGTATCGACAAATAATAAATTATAACCATAGTCCAATGCGAGAAATAAAGATTAAAATATTATATGCCTTGATTTAGATAAATAAATGACCTAGACAAAATCTCTACAGCTCACGAATTTGCCCTGTAGTCTCCCAATCAGTCCTAAGCTAAAGTCCACCTAGAGAGGGGGAAAGTTTTAAAACAAATAAAATATGAGTGAAAAGCTCAGTAAGACTAAACATTAAAACAATAATTTGAATACGAAAATCTTAATGCTATTACATAAATTATAAAACACAATAAATATATAAGATTTAGTTTTCCAACCTAGATTTATCGTTCATCCAGAAATAAATTCATTATTGTTATCTTAGGCAAACCATTAATATCACCACCGTAGTGGCCTAGCTGGGTTTAGGAACCTGCTCCCAAGGTTGCACTCTACAGACCTGGTCTCTGAGCATGGCATCATGCCCTATTACATCATTCTGAATGATATTTATGACACATCCGGTACTATGTTATTATTTAGGTCTCATCTTATCGAGTATTCTTATTTACATTCATTATTTGGTTCATTATGATCATTCATTATCTAACAGTTATGAAGAACAACTGACAAATTCTTTTCAATCATTTCTTAAAAACATTTTGAAAAAATCATTTTGTGGCCAAAATCCTTTTTTTAAACATGGCTACTATGAAGTCCTACCTCGATATACCTCGATATCCTACACCATGACTCAACACTGTAGCCTCGACCTGTTATACATTAGTTCTACGAAACCACAAACAACCTTAAAGGTGAACTAAGTTCATCAACATCTAGCTTGGAATATTCTACAATACTATGCTATCTTATAGTGTCTTAGTATACCCTTAAAGTTCACAAGATCATATTATAAGGTCAAAGTCTCAATCTAGGTTTTAAATAGTAAAAATGGTTGAAAAACAACAAAATTTCACAAAGTCTGGTCGATCTATCAAACTTCCCTGTCCAGCCTGTTTAATTGCACAGTTTGGCCTACCGGCAATACAACACTGGCTTGCCGAACTGGCCCAGGTTTGGCCTGCTAATGATATGAATTCTGCATGCCGAACTCATTAGTCCGACCTGCCGATGCTTATGATCGGCATATTGAACTAAAAAAATCTAAGTGGTCTTAGACTTTGAGTTTCGGCCTCCCTGAGCTCAAAATCTCATTTCTAACTTGTTTTTCAGTTCTTAGAGCATACATAATGTTTATAAATGCTAGAAAAACACAATGGAGCACTTTTTAACACTTTTAAACAGGTTTTACATAGAAATCTTCAAATTATTCCAAAAATAAGAAAAAAAAGAAAAACTTGATTTAGCTTGATTTTGTCAAATCAAGCTTAGATTCATGAGGATTTGGGTTCTACTAACTTAGAGAGAAAGGTTTCTAAGCCAAAACAAACTCAAATTTCAACATTCAAAGAAAATTGAAAAATCTAGACAAACGTTTGAAATTTGAAAAATAAAGTAACTAACCTCGAATTTGGCCTTGAAACCAAGTTTGTGGAGGGTTAATCTTGATTCCAAGCTTCAAATCCAGCAGAAGATCAAAGCTTGAGCTCAAATTTTTGAAACAAAATTGAGAGGGAATAGAGAAAGAGAGAGACAGTGTGAGGGAAGAGAGAGAGAATCTAAGAGAAAGTAAGAGTGAGGAAAGAACAGAGGGAGATGAGAGAATAAATAGAGAGGGAGAGAGTAGTTTTTAGCTTCACAAAACCATGTCCTGCACATGGTTTTTTTTTTTTCCAAAGGGGCATATCGGGTATTTGACAAATTGTTTTGTTTGAAAATTCAAAATGACAAATAAAAGTAATTAAAAATAAGATTAATTTGAAAATACCACAAAATAATTAAATTAAGTTTAAATTACATTATGGCATACTAATTCGCCTTTTACACACTAATTTCACTTAATTAATTTTAGGGTATTACATGATTAGAAACAAAAAAAAATCAATTAAAATGTACTACTCTCTGTATATCCCTTTTTTTTTTTCGATATACTGAAGCTTTTTTTTAATTTTTTTCACACCCAAAAAGTATTTTCAAATTTTAAAAGATATAAATACCAATAAAAACTTTAAAAATATAAAAGAAATTTTTATTAATACTACAAAGTTTTTTTTTCTCTTTGAAAAATTTGTGTGATATTTTTTTTCATTTTAGTAATATATATAACTTTTAAAATTTCAAAATATGCTTTGGACGTGAAAAAAATTAATAAAATTTTGAAGAAAATTTTGATATTAAAAAAAGACTTCAAATGGTATAATGATTTAATTTTTTTTTTAATCATCAGTAAAGACTATTTGTATTATGGTTTTAATTTTTATGGCTATTTTTATAACTGAAATTACCAAAGTACCTCTAACTTTATAATCGTCTATCAATTTGCTATTAAAAATCTAATAGAAGGATCATTTTTGTTAACGATTTCATATTTTAAGGAGAATAGATTTTACGTTTTAAAATTCATGGGGTAAAGTATTACAAGGGCTATAATTTAAGGAAAATTTTGGTAATTAATCCTTACCCAATTGCCCAATCAAGCCTATTGGAAAACATCAATGCACTAGAATTTTAAAATGTTTAATTAAAGCCTTTTTTCTAAATAACAAGTTAGACATGCTCTATAAATATAAATTAATAAATGATCTTTTGTAGCTCTTTAGTTTATAGGAAAACTTTGGGAATTGCAATAAGAGAAATCTACTAGAAGAGCCACCAACTGATCGTCTTTGATATTCTCTTTCCAATATTGGAATACGGGTAGTCACAACCAAGAGCTAAAGTTCAAGATGTTAAACAATAGCTCTGTGGCAGTTTCAGAGTTTCTCTCACTATAATACTCTCTCTAAACTTCTTAAGTGATTTAAGAAATAATAGAAAATAGTGCCTTCTATATAGTGGTTGTACTGAGGCTAGTCTTTATCAGATTTAGCCTCAAAAATTGAGTTTGGATCAACATACTAAGTAAAATGCGTAAAGCACAAGGAATGCTGACATGGCAAGTCCAGTCGACTGGCCTACACATGGCCCGATCGACTGGTCCATCATGGCAGCTGTCCTATAACATGTTTTTAGCTTCTGAGATTTATCCCATTAATTCAAACCAAACCTAATGGATAAATCCTACTTTATTTGACCCAAATATCCTTTATAAAGCCTCAATTTTAATTTAAATAATCCAATAGAAAGTTATCGGATTAAAATAGTCATATACAGATAATCCCATACAAAAAAAATCTATTTTAAATAATTTAACATGTTTATCATGAATTAATTTATAAAATTAATTCAACCAATAAAATAACATGAATTATTAAATCCCATCTATCAAATTTTAGCCAAGCTAATAAATAACATAAGTTACCATTCTATAGGAAAAACATGTCATATCGTTACAAGAAATGTTATGAGCTAGCAAAGGAGACCTGATGGACATATATAGTTCAAGCTCCTATAATTATAAAATAACATATCTCTGACACATATATTTTATAGTTATCAACTCTAAAGCTATTTCACTAAAAGCTTTGAACTGCATTATTGAACTATATACAATCCCAAAACTCCAGTAAGATTATTGTTCATGACATATCATAATGTGCAACATCACCATAGGATATTCACAATCAGCTTAAGCATAAATTCTGCTTTACCTTCCTGATGTAACGCCCCCTTACAGGCGCCACAGATGTCGTTACAATCATTCATTTTAACATTAATTAAAGTAAAACTATTATGAATGCAAAACATGTATTTGAAAACACAATTTCAAAATCATACCCAAGATCCATGCTTACATTATTTTTATTCAATAACTTAATCCATTTTATAATAATAAATCACTTGTTCATAAACATTCTTTAAATAGTTTGCCAAAACAATTGTAAATTGAATTAACTTTTTAAAACATTAATAAAATCTGCATACACAGTTTGGCAGGTCGAAGGTCAATCTTCAATAGGCCGCCCGAGACTCTACAAAACAGGGTTTCAAAATTCGATAAGATCAGCAGGCCGGTACAGGGTAATCGGTGGGCCGACCAGTAATGGTCAGTAGGCCGAACTCTTAAAAAATCAGAAACTAATTTTTAAACAAGTTTCAAAACTTCAAGGTGCGGAAACAATAAACATACTCAGAAATAAAAACATAAAAATAAACATAGTTCCAAAGTTTTAAAACTCCTTTTCTTGGCATCTTTCATTTTTAATCCATCTTGCTAAGCTCACTTGCCCTCCACCTATTCCATTATTTTCTTACCCTTATATGCAACATGATATAAAACTAAATAAGCTAATGCTTAGTAAGTACCTTTATATCTCACAACTTAAAATATTTTATGAACATCATCATTTTCATCATCATAATAGTGCTATAGGCACAATTTCATAAGGAACATATCTTTCATTACATTGTCCATATTAAAACTTAATTCATTTTATCTTAAGGGCCCAAGTGTTGCACCATGAACATCATTATCGTAGGCGCACCGTCATGAGAGGAGAGGGGTAGCTAATCCCAAACCAAACATGATATCATGAACATAAACATATCATAACATTGGGTGTGCAACACTTATTTAGGTGATACATATATACATACTTATACTTTCATACTTTGAAATACGTCATCATCATACATGCATAACTTTTGAACATCAAATCTTTCATATGTGAAATAAAATGAAATCATCGTAAAATCATCATCATAAACATAGTTTCATACTTTCACAATCCATATCATGTTGCAGGTGAGAATGTACTTTCCTTAATAAGCTTACTTAACCTTAATTTGTAGGTGACGATGCCGCGATCTCGATGTGCTCACTTCATATTGTGTTCATGTCATACATTTATTTAAACAATAACAATTAACATATATTTTCAATGAATTAATCATCACAACATAACATTTATTTCCATAAAACATCACACAAACATTCATCTCATAAATACATCAATTCATACTACCTTTTTCATTAGCCATAAAAATTCCATTTAACAATTTAAATAAGCCACATAACTTAAAATACCAAAACTGCCTGAAATTAGCAAAACAGTGAACAATTCTAACTTACATTCACATATTAAATTATCTATATCCTACAATAATTCCATAAAAAAATACCACACATAATAGACACTTAAAATTACTATATAGCCAAAAACAATTACCTTTAAATAAATTCAAACCATTCCAAAACATGCATTGGAGGACATGAACAAAATAACTTTTAACATTTAGGCAGTGAGTTGCATACATTTTTTATTTTCCAATAATTAAAATAAAATTATTTAGACTCTAAAATTCTAATGACAACCCTTTAAACATATAATTACAGAAGCACAAAATATTTAATCATCAAATAAATTCTTTAGTTCATACAAAATCATTACACAACAAGGACCCCAACAATTAACTGATTAAACAGTCTAAAAACCTATCTTCAATAAAAATTTCATAACACATAAGATATTCGTTATTTTATCATGAGACTTTTCTCTTTACAATTTTAACATATACATATGAAATTTCGCGAGAGAATCATTCATTGCTCTAAGAACAAAAGCTACATTTATGTGCACATAAACATTCAATAATAATTTTATGAGTGACAGGGAGAAGAAAGTTCATAACTAAATGTAAAATTTGGAGAAGCATCACATAACTCATACATGAACAACATACTAAAATTTCAAAGCAAATGGAAATTCCTAGACTAAGATATAGTAGTCAGATTAAGGAGAAGAAATACCGAAAAAAATGAACCCTTACCTCTAAATGATTTTCTTCAATCTGTCTTTGAATTCGCCCAAAAGAAAATTTCAATATTTCTTTTAATTGAGTGCAACCGAAATTAAAGAGAGAAGAGAAGAAGAGAATGTGGTGAATGAAGAAAAAGTTTGGGAAAAAATATATATTCTTTTTGAGAGAGAGAAAGAGTGAAATTATTGTAAGAATTTGAGAATGGCATAAAAAGAAGCTATTCTTTTCTATAACATCAGAATTTTCTGACTAAATTAGTGTAAATTTGTGTGGTAAGGGAGAGAATTGAGGGGGAAAAAGTCAAGTTTCCAAGAATGGTTCAAGTTACCATATTTCTCAATTACAAAAGAGGAAACTTCATCAATTAAATCTAATCAATCAAAATTCAGATGTTCTATTACCTAAAATAAGAAAAATTAAGCCAAAAATATGACAATCAATCAATAATCATTATTCAATCACATCCAATCATCACCGTCACAAAGTTTGGGTGATTTCTGCTGATTGCTCGTCAGTAGTCTTCGACCTGCCGATAACTCAGTTTGGCCTGCCAAGGTTTGAGGTACATTCTGCCGATTATATTCATCGACTTGCCATTCCATGAGAGTCATTTCGGCCTGCTGAACTTGATGGTTCGGCCTATCAATCTGCCTTAACACACTAAAATTCATCAAAGCATTAAATTATTACAAAATTTATAATTAAACATACGACATTAATAAGATGAATACTTTGAGCACATCAATTTCACGTGACCGTCTCCTATCATAAAACTTAAAATAAAATGGTTAGTGACAATAATATCATAAATCGACAAGGTAATTACTTAACGTCATCACTAACTTGACATATTTTGTTACATGAAAATCGACGGGTGTTACACCCGATTATTTTTATCTTATGTTTCATTATCTCACCATTGGAATACTTCTTATTCATAACCAATAACAAATAGTATACCATTTGGTTACACATATGTATCCAAATAGTTGAGTGCTCTAGTTTCCAATTACAGGATAATGCCTATAAGAAATATCATTAACTATACCAATTAGCTATGGATTCCATATCTATGAATAACGAGTCTACGTCAACAAAAGTCATGTCTCTAACGTATCGACATGTGTACCTTCAACTAATTTAGGATGTCACACTTTGGTACAAAAGATACAAGTCAAGAATACGGGGACATTAATTCATTTCAAGATTAAGATATGACACATGTGATTGTCTAAAGTGAATTGATTTAGACAAAAAAATTATTAATTAAATCAATTCATCTTTAATCTCAATCCAATATACTGTCACCTATAACAATATACCAATATTTCTACTCACAGAGTTTAATTCCAATGACTAAGATAGGTCATCTACCATTAGGGATATAGACAACATAACAATCTTAAAATGCATAAAGTGCCCTACTTTATTCCCTCAATTGAGAACCTTAATTACTTTTAAGATTTATGTCTTACGCATAATCTGTCTATTATATGTATGATATTAAAGGTTTAGACTGACAATCTAAAACTTTTATATGCTTATCATATATTCAACATAAATGAACAAGAAGATGACAACATTTGATATATGAAAATAAATAATAAAATCTTTATTAATTAGATGTCTCCAAAAACTATTACATCATTTAATTCTTAGGGCACCTAGTCTAACAATCTTCTACTTGCCCTAAGTGAGTAATTGTGACATGTTTGTTAGACATAATACCCCAAGGAGTAAAATGTTATAATATGTTTTTTGAGATATTTTATCAATAAAGAGTTTATTTATTATTTATATGCCAGATGTTGTCCTCTTTATGTTTATTTCTGTTGAACATATGAAAGCAAACAAAAGTCTAAGACTGTCGGTCTAAACCTTTAAGAATCATGCATATGATGGACAGATCATATGAAAGACATGAATCTTAAAGGTGCTAGGGAATAAAGTTGGACACTTTATTCATGCTAAAATTGTTATTTTGTCTACATTCTTAATGGGAGATGGCTTGCTTGGGTCATTAGAGTAGGACTTCGTAAGTAGAAACATTGGTGCCTTGTCATAGGTGACATTGTATTGGATTGAGACATAAAAGTCAAATTGATTCACTTTAGACAATCATATGTGTTGTGTCTTAATTTTGAAATAAGTAATAGGCCTGTATTCTTGACTTATGTCTTTTGATGTACTAAAGGGTGACATCCTGACTTTATGATGGTACATATACTGGTACATTGGAGACATGACTCCCAATTGACGAAGACTCGTTATTCATAGACATGGAATCCATAACTATTTTTGTAGAGTTAATGATATTCTCTTATATGCATTATCATATAATTAGAAGACTAGAGTGCTCAACCATTTAGATATATAAGTGTAATCAAATCGTATACTATCTATGGATGGTAAGTATTCTAATGGTGTGATAATGGAACGTAAGATAAAATTAATTAGGAAGGTAAATAGAATTTATCCTTAAGCCAATTATGAATATCCTATAAGGATGGAACACATTATAATATGTCATGGACGGTTAGCTTATTGAAGCTTTGTAATTTTATATAGTTCAAGAGTGCATCTTTAAGCTTTTAGTGGAGTAGCATTAGAGTTGATAATTATAAAATATGCATATAGGATATTGTATTTTATAATTATAGGAGCTTGAACTATATATGTTCATTATGTCCTCTTTACTAGCTTATTATAAATCCTATAATGATATGCATGTTTTTCCTACATATTGGTGACTTATGTTAAATCATTAGATTGGCTGAAAATCGATAAGATTGGATTTAATAATTAATGTTAATTTATCGGTTGAATTAATTTTGTAAATTAATTCAAGATAAACATGATGAATTATCTTACGACTAGGAAAATCAAAAATTAATAAGTATGATTAATTAAGGATTTTTTCACAATTACTTAGCTAAGTGCTTGAGAAAGTACAAGTATAGAACTTACTAATACGCAAAATTTTTAAGGTCTTAATAGCTATAAGAGTTTAGAAATAAATAATGTTATGACTAAATAAATTTATGTGCTTTATTTATGAAATATGTAACAATGTAATGTTATGATAGTGCACTTAAATAATTAAAAATAATTATTTAGTGTGCTAAACTAAAAGTTTATGATTCATTAATTTCATGTATGAGCCATAGTGATGACAATTATTAAAATCTCAATTAAAAATATTTAAATTGAGATTATGTGATAAAAGTGGAATTTTCCAACTTACTATGATTATGTAAAAATTCTTATACGATATTAGTACAATAAGAGATTAAAGCTTATGGAATTATTTTTAACAGATCAAGAATTTTATAGTTCTAAAGAGTACAATTATGTTTATAGGAGTTTTAAGGTTACAGATCAAAATTTGATCAACCCGATTATGGCACAATATAGACTTCAAAGACTAGCATTAGTGTTTATAAAAACAGGAAAATGTAGCCAAATGGGAAGAAAATATCTCATAGAATCAAATCTCTTTCTCTCTTTACTTTCTCTCTCTATATTTTCTCTCTCCTCTGACTCTGGTCAAGATTTCGATATCTGTTTTTAACATCTCCCACACCAATGAAAAACTCTTGACGAGCTAGTTCCATCGAGATGTCGTGCCGGCCATAACTCCGTCGAAGGAAGCCTTACACGCTGGTGAAAGTGGTGGGAAAACCTAAAACTTTTTGGCAAGATATCTTCACCGTTTGGCATCCGATTGATGTGATTCATGTTCCTACATCACCACCATGATGAGAGGAACAAGACCCACCCATGGTTGCACCACCACCGGAAAGCTCTGTCGATCTACCACCACCATGCCACCTTCGATCTTGCCACCTCTGGTGACGGTGATTGACACCACCCCTCCCAAGGGACTTAGAGGACCAAGGTGAGATAGAAGCCTCACCCAATTGAACCGTAACATCCCCATCCAATGGAGAACAGAAGCTGCCATTGTGAGCCAGTTTGATTTCACCAGTTCAGGTGATGTTCGGCCAAATTGATGGCAGTGTCATGCTCAAAGAGGTATGGGGAACATTTTACCCCTCCCAATTTCATGATACGTGACCGGATCGATAGTGAACGACCACTGCCTTTTAGAGCCATTGTGGGCACTTTAGGACTGTTGTTATACACGGCATTGAAATGCACCACCAAGGGGGAAATGTTTAGAATGACACGAGGAGCAAAAGCCCTTGGTCAATTTCAGGCCAAAGCTACCAGAGCATCGAGATCCGTGTCGTTGGATTTTTCAAAAAAATTCAACCTCAATCTACTATGATGGTGGTCAAATCTGGTGAAATCGACATCGCCATTAGACATTTAGTGGGGTTAGGTCTGAACTCGACTGCCAACGAATCTCGATCGATGCCGATCAATGTTGGTTAACACTGGTCAATGGTCGATCAATGACGAGATCAGGTTTTTGTGATTTGAACCTTTGATTGACGATTCAAGACTGCCTCTTGACTCATTTCAATGCTCTAAATATGATGGTGTCCTCCATTCGAGCTAATTCCACTCCGATGTAAATCTTATGGTAACAGCTGTACGTAGATTGAGATGACTTAAACTATAGTAATGGAGTCCAGAATGATGTTTCAAGCAATGTATGATCTCTATGAAGCATTCCTATCCATTCATGGTCATTTAAGGAGCACTATAGAGGATGCTTCATGGATTTTAGATATATCGAGATACAACTAGACCCGCACAGCTTGGAGTTTAGGTAAGTAGGAATCTCGCCTGCAATATGAACGGTTTAAAAATAAAATTGTTTAAAATGTTTTCATAAAAAAAGTTTATGAAAATGTATGATCAGTAAATTGTCACACACACTGTGTATATGATGATGTGCTATTATGTTATGATAGTTTGAATTATTATGTTATGATGTGCCATGTCATGTGTTGGTATAATCATGTTAAGTGATTAATGCAGTCTTGATTTGCATTGTACTTGCAATAATTATGTTTAAATTATGTTAGCATTTTGTTCATGCATAAAGTTTTACAGCTTAAGTTATAAGTTTTATGTTGCATTTATTATACAATAAGTTTTAGAGTACAAGTTATGATTTGCAAATGAGTTTGCATATGATGTGATAGCATTTGATAAGCTCACTAAAGTTAAAAAGAAGGTAAAATAAAGATAAAAAAGGAAGTGTCGTATAGACCTCCTTGATGTGAGGTTCACAAGCAAAGTAAAAGTTATGACCTCCTTGATGTGAGGTACACAAATAAAGTTAAAGCATGACGTCGGTGTTCGATGGTCTCAAGTCTTCCACAAGGGAAGCAACATGTTTATGATCTCATGATTAATGATGCTGGTACGAACACTAAAGTTTATAAAATAAAGAAAGTTAAGTAACAAGATAAGTTATAGTTAAATAATTAAGCGTCAAATAATTTGATAAGCCAACATAAAATGGTCATGCATATTTTTATTAAAATAATTTTTAATTATGTTTTGCGAGACTAACTTCCTACTTGTTGAGTGAAAGCTCATTTAAGTATGTTCATGCTGTAGGTAAGAAAACTGGTCGATGTCGTTGATGGGTAATGGTGAGCGACAGACGAATGGTGGCAATTTGGGTATAGATACCACAGAGGTAAACTTCTGATACTCAAAGATAAGGTTTTCCCACTATTTGTATAGTGTTTTCAAAGTTCAAGAAAGTCGAAGTTTTGAGAAAATTAAAGTTTTAAGAAATATTTTTAAAGTTTTAAGATATATTTTATGAAATATTTTATATAACTATAAAGTTAAGTTTTAAGCTATGATTCATTTATGTTTCTTATTGAGTTTTAAGAAATGGTTTGAAATGGTTTGAAATGGTTTAAAGTCAAATATTAAGCAACGTCTCAACTTAACTTGCACTAGAAATCACAAGAGTTTTTAAGTATGTTTTTAAAATATGTTAATAATTATACTTATGTTTAATGGAAAAGTTTCAAGAAATTTAATATGATTATGTTTAACGTAATAGTTATTATTACGTTATGATCACATCTATGAAATTATTTATTATGTTAGAATTAAGAAATTAAGTTTTGGAAAATGGTTACTATTTCCTTTCAAGTTTTATGTTAAGGATTCTATAGCAAGAATTCATTTGAGAGAAAAAAAAAGTTATTCCAAAATTTTAGTACTTTATGATTAAATGTTTAAATTTACCTTTATGTTAAGTTAAGTAACGGCCACATGGGTAGGGTAGTTTGTATCAGAGCGGGTATCCTACCATCCTACCCCACGTCATCTCGTGCCTACTTCACCATAGTCCAAGTAAGTTTTGTTAATTAGATGTTAATGATATGTGCTGATTTTTTTGTACAATATCACTCAAGTTATCGATATGCAAGCATGATTTTAGATGTCCTCTTAACGTCCAATGCTAAGCCTAGCCGCTATGACACGTCGAATCATGGAAGCTATATTGGTGCTGACTTTCTAAGTCAGCTAAACAACATATAGAATCGCATGGATGCTTGAACCAATGCTTCAAGATAATCGACACTCAGGGTACTAATTCGGGCGAGAATGTTTGGAGCTATAATTACAGAAAGGTCGATTGACTAATTGATAGGGGATCTAAAGAGCTATGATTTGGGTAGCTATGCCTCATAAAAGAAAAAGAAGCTCATAGATCTTTTTTAGCTTAATTTCTAACCCATGGTTAAAGCTGCCCCTCATGGAGCATACAAATAGATCCTCACCAAAAAGCCAATTCTATAGGCGGATGGATAACACCCCTCAATCTGTCATGAGAACAAAAGAAGTCATGGATAGGGTATGCAAGGGACATGAGAATGAAACCTCCTTCAAAGAATTATCACAAAGGCGATGATGTCAAGACATTTGTCCAAAGCACAAATGAGCATTTAAAGAGAACTTTTCGGCTTGGACCATTAACAAGGACATCAATATCCGATTTAGAAACGACGTAAAAGGACAAATAGACATAGTACCACTACGGGGTTGGTGGTGTGATATGCCATATGATTAAGCAAGTATACGTATAGTATAAGAAGTAAGATTTATATATGAATGATAAAAGCTTCCGATAGGAAGAACATTATGTTATGGGACCTGTTGGTGGCAAGTAAAGGAAGAGAAAAGTTTAGCAATTTCATGATATGAAAGTATGATTGATATATGCATGAATGTTATGGACTATGATTGTTGTATGTATTATAAATGCAACATGACTTAAAGTATGGTATGAATATAATATGAAATAGTTTCTATCAATAGAAAAATGTATAGCAATTCTATGATGTGAAAGTATGAACGTCATGCATATGTATGATAAGAATATGAATGACATCAGTATAAATAATATGCAAAAGCATGACAAGTATATGTATGATATGTTTATGAACGACACGTGCATGTATGATATGAATGACCTGCATACGTATGATATGAATATGAATGTTATGACTGGTATTTATGTCTAGATTACAAACATGATATGGCTTATAGGTACCATGTAATGTATAATGAACATGCACAATAAGGTCCATAAGAAACCGATCAAGCACCTAACCTTCTAGAATACGGTGAAGGGATAGATTCTATAGAATCAAAATCTTGGTAAGGATAAAAACATAGATCCTTGCAAGAAATATGAATGTAAGTTGAAGTTTAAGATATAAGAGAAGAACTTCCTAGAGGTCATAGACTGTCCATGGATGATTACTTCTAAACTAGTATTTGACCGAACAGACTTCACAATAGTGATCTCAAGATGAGATGATTTACAACAAATAAGTTATGAGGATTGGTCGAACATCATCCTATAGAAAGTTAAGCTAACGTTAAGAATAGATTGTTGAAGCAAAGTTGCTCCCACTTACCTAAGAGATGTAAGTAATATCACAAGGGTATTATGTGATAATAAGAATGACAACATATAGTCATTAACATACCCTCTTATGAGTTAAGAAAGAAAAGACTTCAGGACGGTTCAAAATCTAAACCCCTCTGATAGAACTATATGACTCAGATAAGAGTAACCATAATAAAGGAAAGCCAGTAGAAATTCTTGAACAAAAGAATATATCTCATCATATGACTTAATGACATTTGGTCATCAACAGCCATAAGACCTAGTTTAAGACAAGCAGATAGATATGTTCTTTTCAGGACATAGTCTGCGATGTCATTAAATGACTTTTAGTCATCAATAGGCAGAGAACCAATTTAAGATAAGTAGGCAAAGATGTCTACTTAAGGTAGTAAATATAATAGTAGGCATACAAAATCCAGACTACTAAGCTAAGAAAACCACTGCAAGTAAAAGTGGTCCCCCTTCTAGTTAATAAAGTCTTTAGATAGACAAGATTCTTGGAGTAAGCGAGATTGGTGACCTTTGAATCCTTTCTAGAAATCAGACCCTACGAAATGTATGCATGGCGATTAAAAAAAAAACTCTTTGACTGGCTAAGACGTGCCATATTGAGGAGAAATCGTTTAGAATTAGAAAACATAGTTATGAAACCGATGGTCAGAGCTAAGTTATTTTTAAAAAAATATGTGTGCTTAGTCATGTAAAATAAGCCCAACTAAGACGTCATCTTTAGATTAGTATTTATTGGAACTCATAGCAGAAAACTTCCAAAACTAAGGCTATGAAGTTAAGACGCGTCCCTCAAGAAACGATGCACATAAAGGGGTAGTCTCCTTCGAGAGCATCAATGAGACCTCCTCGATAAGAGTATGGATAGTAAGAATGAGAGAACTAATGATGTTTAGGCAATATGATCAGTAAGTTTAAGAGTAAGATGTTGAGGCTTAGGATGTAGCGATAGTTTAAGGGCCATTTATACGCTCTTCCGATGCCAATAAAAGATGCATTAATAGTAAGATTGAAGATGGTATACAGGGAGGATGACACGTATAGTGTCCACTAATTAAAGTAGCACATTTGAGGATAGTTTAATAGGCGCATCTCAACAATAGGAATTATGCAATAGAAAGGTAAAGATTATCAAAAGCCCCTCCAATCATGATAGAACCGACAAGATTCATCTTTGGACGAGCTAGAATATATTGCTAAAATATATATATATTTTCCAAACCCCAAGTTGGTGACACGGTTAACACATTAGAATTATTATGACACATTAAAGTACATACCTTGGGTAAGATCATAAGAATAGGTGTCCAACCTAAATTGTTCATCTAAAAGATAGATGAACATAAAAAAAGGGGGGTATATATCTACAAATACACACACACACACAAAAAATACCCAATAGGGTAAGAAAAAGGTTCTAGTATATCCATTCCCATCCTAGGAAGGGCATATTGTTTAAGCTCAAGGTTCAAAATCAAAGAAATCTTGTTAAATTAAATGTTAGGCATCAAGGACTAGATTAAGAATGGCTTGAAGTAGTCAATAGAACTACAATCCATAACCATGGAAATAGAAATACCATGATATCAGAAGACCTAATTTCTAAACTAGGACCATCAATAAAGGCTATCACTTCAAAATGTTGATGATGGAAACCCATTAACTATGAAAAGGAAAGTTTAAGAACCCGATTAAGTTAAAATTAAGTTGACAAAAAGAGAGTGAAGACAAGCATATGGTGCCTCATGGGACAAGTTCGCAGCTCTCAATTTGGATCGGACTTGACTATGAGATAGAATAGGAGTGGAAGAACTTCCAAAAAGGCTCTTGAAGCCTAAGACACAACCTTTTTTTGAAATAGTAAGGAAGTCTTAGAACAGTATAGGACACTTAAGTGGCCTAGAAAGAAGGAACATGTAACCAACTATAGACATGAAGTTCACATGTAGAGAAAGGTAAGACACATCATGACTATTGCTACAGTAGAAACAAGATGGACTAGAATCCTAAATAAGAGATAAGTTATACAAATTGTAAGATAGAGTAAGATGGCATATACATGATTATGCCATTGAACAAGTTGAGACAATGAAGGCTAGAATGACATGATTTTCTATGAAAATAGGTGCTTAAAAGAGTAGAATTTCAATTATAAGGTGGGTAGACCGTAGATAAGATTCTAATAAACCTCTTATCGGTTAAAAGAGACTATATAGTTTTGCTCTTTTGAAAGAGCATACCCCGCTCAGTAATAAAAGGTTTAGATCTAGAATGATTTCCCAATCACAAATGGGCCATGAAAACCATAAAATTACCTAAGCATTTATGATAAGCTATGGTAGTATGTCCTAAATTTGAGAGTAAGTACAAGTAACGGGAATCGAAAGTATGATTTCATACACTATGAAAATCTATTACCATGATATGTCGCGATAGTATGTTGAAATTTCTAGAATAAGCATGCCTAAGGGGAATCTATGGTACAATCTCCTTTTGTTAAGGGACTCGATGTACTCCATTATATAGTATCATAGTGGGATTTTCTATTAGAAGAAGAATAAAACCATCAACTTGGCTTTAAGAAACTAGAAGAAATTATTATAAGACACACTAGTTTCGATTAAAAATCATGGGAACGATTTAGATAATTAAGTAGAATTTAGAAAATTTCTCATGACCAATAGAGAGATCACAAGAGCAGAGCTAAGAGAAAGATCCTATGAATATATAAAAAAAAAAAAAATTAGAGTGAGTTTTTCCTTTTCTTGCACCCCAAGAAGAGGTGATACATGTTCAAGAGAGATATGAAAGGTTAAGCTCAAGTGTCATGAACACTTAGAAGTTATCAGACAAGTACATAAGCATGTTTTAGATAGTCATTACCACTAGTCTAGAATGACTAGATGATAAAGGCCTATAGGTTGAGCAATAAACGATGAATTTTTTGGCCAGTTTTTATGTACCAGATCATGATCTAGATGCAAATATGCAACCTAAGATACAAAATAAGATTAGTATATGTCCTGAAACAAGAAAAAAAAGGCTTCAAGAAAACGAGACCATATTTCCATATAAAGATATTTGGAGCAAAATCACTAAAAAGAAAGGAAACCCCCTAAGATTAAGTCATAAAGCTATAGGATACCCCTAGTTATCCTAATTTTCAAGGACAAATATTCTATAAGGCGGGTAGATTGTAAAGACTGGGAAAATCTAAAATTCATAAGTATGATTAATTAAGGATTTTTTCATAATTACTCAGCTAAGTGCTTGAGAAAGTACAAGAACAAAACTTACTAATATGTAAATTTTTAAGGTTTTAATAGCTATAAGACTTTAGAAATAAACAATATTATGATTGTATAAATTTATGTGCTTTATTTATGAAATATGTAACAATGTAATGTTATGATGGTGCACTTAAATAATTAAAAATAATTATTTAATGTGCTAAACTAAAAGTTTATGATTCATTAATTTCATGTATGAGTCATAGTGGTGACAATTATAAGAATCTCAATTTAAAATATTTAAAATAAGATTATATGATAAAAGTGGAATTTCTCAACTTACTATGATGATGTGGAAATTCCTATATGATAGCAGTATAGTATGAGTGTAATGCCCCGAAATTAATTGAGTGCTGTTTGTGTATAAAATGGTTAATTAGTGTGCCATGTTGTATTTTTAAACTTAGTTTAACCATTTTGTGATATTTCTAAATTAATGCTATTTTTGATTATTTTAATCATTTTAAATAGTTTTGATTATTTTTATTTTGTTATTTTGAATTTTGAAACAAAACAATTTGTCAAATATCAATTACGTCCTATTTGAAACCTGTTTGTTGCACACGGTTACCTTGTTGGAAACCACCCTCTCTTTTGCTTATTTAATCTCTTCCTCTCTCTTCCCTCACTCACTCTCAGCACACACTCTCTCTCTCACTCTCTTGTCTCCCTTTTTCTCTCTCATTGCCTCTCTTTCTCTGTCTTTTTTCTTTCAAATTTTTTATTCCAAATTAAGCCCAAGCTTCGGTTTTCAATGGATTAGAAGCTCGGGAACACATTTGAACAATCACAAACTCGATTCAAAGATTAAATCAAGGTTAGGTTTCAAATTCTAAATTTTTTTTTCAAAATTTTTCAATTTTCTTAGCATTTTAAAATCTGAGCCCTTTTGAGCTTAGAAAACCTTAAATCTAAGTTAGAGGAACCTAAAATATCTAGAATCTAAGCTTATTTGATGAAAAATGAATTCAAATCAAGTTTTTGCATTTTTCTTCATTTTTCTCATTTTTGGATTTTCTTGAATTTTTCTATACAAATCTTGTTTAAATTAGCTTAAAGGTCATTTATTATGTTTTTCTATCATCTATGAGTGTTTTTCATGCATGGGAATTGAGAAAAACAAGTGAAGAGGAGAATTAGGCTCGGGGAAGGCCAAGACCTAATTCTAGCAAATTTTAAAATTTTTCAGTTCAGCAAGCCAAACATGAAGTTCGGCAGGCTGGATTCATGAGTCCGGCAGGCCGGACTCATACATTTGGCAGGTTGAACCTGGAGAATGTTGGCAGGCTGGTCTTGTACGATCGATGCAATTCAGTAGGCCAGACTAGCGGAACCTACAGGCCAAACATGCTTCACGAATATTTTTTGTTTTTCACCCGTTTTTACTATTTAGAACCCTGATAGAGATTTTAAACTTGTAGTATGATTTTATGGATTTAAATGGCATACTAGGACACCAAGGGATATTTTAGCAACATAGGAGATCATAAGCTAGATATTGATAAACTTAGTTTACATTTAAGGTTGTTCATGGTTTTGTGGAGCTAATGTATAGTGGATCGGGACTACAGTGTTGGACATCAGCAAGGACATCAAGGTAGGACTTCTACCCCCTTCCTTGGTAGCTAAGTTTTTCAAATGGTTTTGGCCTCAAAACGATTTCTTTCAAAATATTTTTCAATGATTGGTTGAAAAAGGTTTTTATCATATGTTCTCATAAATAGTAAAATGAGGTGATTTTCATAATGAATCACATAATGAATGTAAATGAATATACTCGATAAAACAAGATTTTTAATAACCATAGAAAGACATAGACGGGCATAATGCCACATTTAGAGATCGGTTCGTGTAACGTGCAACCTTGAGGGCAGGTCCCGAAACCCAACTAGGCCACTTCGATGGTGATAATTATGGTTTGCCCAAGAAAGATAAAAGGGTACTTTCTAGACGATCTGATTTTGATAAGATTTATTTAAATGAATTTATCTATATAATTTTGTTTTCTAATTATTTTCCTTGAAAGATAAATTTTACATTTAAATTATTTATTTGTTTTAAAGCATAGTCCTACTAAGCCTTTAGTTCACCTTTTATTTGTTTTCAACCTTTTTCCCCCTCTAGGTGGAATTTAGCTTAGGATTGACAGAGAGTCCACTGACCAAACTCATGAGCAGTAGAAGACCTTAAGTAAGTCATTTGTATAACTTAAACAAGGCATGTATTATTCTAACTTCTCTTTCTATTTCGGACTGTGGTTGTAATTTAAATATTGTTGATATTATGTGTGTGCATAAGTTGTGGGCCCGGTGGGACCCAACGTGCATTTCTCTCTTGATTATTTTATCATTTTATTTTATTTTATTTCATTTTGTTTTATCTTACCTTTTTAATTATTATAAATGTTTGTTTAAAAGGGTTTTAAATTATCACATTTTTCATAATTAATTAATTTCTTAAACTTGTGTTTTAATTAAAATTTTTACTAATTAACCTAATTAATCAGCCAAATCACCTCCCGCACTCTGGGGCATGACAAAGAGATTAGAGCTTATTGAATTATATTTAACAGAGTAAGAATTTTACAGTTTTAAAGAGTATAGTTATGTGTACAGGAGTTTCAAGGTTACGAATCAAAATTTGATCAACCCGATCATGACATAGTATAAACTTCAAAGACTAGCATTTGTGTTTACAAAAATGGGAAAATGTAGCCAAATGGGAAGAACATATCTCATAAAATCAAATCCCTTTCTCTCTCTACTTTTTCTCTCTACATTTTCTTTCTCCTTCGACTCCGGTCAAGATTTCAACATCTGTTTTTGACACCTCCCACACCAACAAAAAGCTGTCGATGAGCTGGTTCCAATGAGGTGTCGTGCCGGCAAAGCCTCACACGCCGGTGAAAGTGGCGGGAAAACCTAAAACTTTCTAGCAAGATATCTTTGTCGTCCAGCATCCGATCGATATGATTCTTGTTCCTACACAACCATTACGATGAGAGGAACAAGTCCCTCCCTTGGTTGCACCTCAACCACCACTGGAAAGCTCTGCACATCTAACCCCCATTGCCATCGTCATGCCACCCTTGATTCTGTCGCCTCCGATGACGGTGATTGACACCGCCCCTCCCAATGGACTCAAAGGACCAAGGTGAGCTAGAAGCCTCACCCAATAGCACCGTAGCATTGCCATTCGATGGAGAATGGAAGTCACCATTGTCGTCACCTTGAGCAAGTTTGATTTCACCATTTCAGGCGATGTTGGCCTAAATTGATGGCAGTTTCATCCTCAGAGGGGTATGGGGAACATTTTATACTTCCCTATTTCATGAGACGCCATCAAATCGATGGGAAACGGTTGCTACCATTTAGCGGCATCGTGTGCACTTTGGGACCGTCATTATACACACCGTTGAAAAGCACCACCAAGGGGGAAATGTTCAAAATGACACGAGGAGCAAAAGACCTTGGTCAATTTTAGGCCAAAGCTACCAAAGCATCTAGATTATTGTCATCGAATTTTTTAAAAAAATTCAAGCTTGATTTGCTATGATGGAGGTTGAATATGGTGAAATTAACACTGCTATTATACTTAAAAGGGTCAATTTAGGGGGGGTAGATCTGTGCTTGGCGCCAAGGAGCCCAATTGATACTGGTCAACACCAATCAACAACCAGTCAATGGCGACAATGAGTTTTTGTGATCTAGACCTCCGATCAATGATTTGAGACTGCCTCCTATTTGTTTTGACACTTCAAACGCGATGGTGCCCTCTGTTCAAGCTAATTCCACTCCGATGCAAATTGTCTGGTATCGACAACATGCAGGTCGAGGCGACTCAAACTGTAGTAATAGAGTCTAGAATGATGTTTCTAGCAATACATGATCCCTAGGAAGCGTTTCTAGCCATTCATGGTCGAGCACTATAGAGGAAGCTTCATAGAATGTAGATACAGTGAGATAAAACTAAACCCGCTCAGCTCGGAGTCTTGGTAAGTAAAAATCTTGCCTACAGTAAGAATAGTTTAAAAATAAAAATTGTTTAAAATGTTTTCATAAAAAAATTTATGAAAATGTATGATCAGCAAATTGTCACACTGTGCATATTATGATGTGTTGTTATGTTATGATAGTTTGAATTATTATGTTATGATGTGCCAAGTCATGTGTTGGTATGATCTTGTTAAGTGATTAATGCAGTCTTGATTTGCACTATATTAGCAATAATTATGTTTAAATTATGTTAGCATTTTGTTCATGCATAAAGTTTTACAGCTTAAGTTATAAGTTTTATGTTGCATTTGTTATGCAATAAGTTTTAGAGTATAAGTTAAGATTTGCAAATAAGTTTGCATATGATGTGATAGCATTTGATATGCTCACTAGAGTTAAAAAGAAGGTAAAATAAAGATAAAAAAAAGTGTCGTATAGACCTCCTTGATGTGAGGTTCACAAGCAAAGTAAAAGTTATGACCTCCTTGATGTGAGGTGCACAGATAAAGTTAAAGCATGTCCCCAGTGTTCAATGATCTTAAGTCTTCCATAAGGCAAGCATCATGTTTATGATCTCATGATTAATGATGCTGGTACAAATACTAAAGTTTATAAGATAAAGAAAGTTAAGTAACAAGATAAGTTATAGTTAAAATAATTAAGCATAAAATAAGTCGATAAGCCAGCATAAAATGTTCATGCATATTTTTATTAAAATAATTTTTAATTATGTTTTGCCAGACTGACATCCTACTTGCTAAGTGAAAGCTCATTTAAGTATGTTCATGTTGTAGGTAAGAAAATCAGTCAGTGACGTTGATGGGCAGTAGTGAGCGACAGACAAATGGTGGTGATTTGGGCGTAGATACCACTATAGTAAACTTCTGCTACTCAAAGAAAAGGTTTTCCCACTATTTTATATAATGTTTTCAAAGTTCAAGAAAGTCAAAGTTTTGAGAAAATTAAAGTTTTAAGAAATATTTTTAAAGTTTTAAGATATATTTTATAAAATATTGTATTTAACTATAAAGTTAAGTTTTAAGCTGTGATTCATTTATGTTTCTTATTGCGTTTTAAGAAACAATTTGAAATGGTTTAAAGTCAAATATTGAACAATATCTCAACTTAATTTGGAATAGAAATCACAAGAGCTTTTAAGTATGTTTTTAAAGGATGTTAATAATTATCCTTATGTTTAATGGAAAAGTTTCAAGAAATTTAATATGATTATGTTTAATGTAATAGTTATTATTACGTTATCATCACATCTGTGAAATTAATTATTTTGTTAGAAATACAAAATTAAGTTTTGGAAAATGGTTACTATTTCCTTTCAGGTTTTATGTTGAGGATTCTATAACAAGAATTCAATTGAGAGAAAAAAAAGTTATTTCAAAATTTTAGTACTTTATGATTTAATGTTTAAATTTACATTTATGTTAAATTAAGTAACGACCACGTAGATTGGGTCGTTACAAATTATTTGGATAATATTTTATTTTCTATGGGATTATCTAGATATGACTATTTTATTCAAATAACTTCTCTATTATGTAATTTGAATTAAAATTGAGGCTTTATCTCAGAATCTCATATAGAAAATAAGATATTCTCACAGATCAAGATTATCATAAGTTTGGTAGGCTGATAGGAAACTTCAGCCTGTCGATTGAGTAAGTTCAGTTGGCCGATCTCCTAGATCAGCTTGCCAAACATGCGATAATCTATATACACATTTTTGACACTTTTTTCATCAAATGTTAATCCCGAATCTAACCACTATAAATAGGAGGTGAGTTTTCTTAATTATTTAGATTAGTTGAGAAGCATGGAGTAAGTACTCTAGTTTAAGAAACTTTGAAACTCCTTAAGGCTCTTGTTCAACATCAAGAATCTTAGCTCTAGGTCTTCTTAAGTGGTTGGAAGGAGAGTTATCGGAGGAAAAGCTGTACGATGTGTGACCACCTACATTCCAATCATGGATAGAGAATAGCAAAAAAGACCAATTAGCTGAGGCTCTTCTGGAACGTCTTTTCTACACGTATTCGAGCCCACTTTGGTATGCAAAGAGGTTAGTAATATCTGTCATTAATTTATGTATTTAGCATGTCAAACTTGTATTTTGAAAAATACTCTAATTTAAAATTTTTTAAATTCTGCTGAGTACTCATTTTCAACAATGTTATCCATTCCCATAGCCTCTATGTGCTTTTCGAAAACCCTCATTGTTAGTGTCTTCATGACAAGATTAGCTCTATTGTCCTCAGATGCAATCTTGCATATGCAACATATCCATTCTCTAAGAAGTCCTTTATCACATGATACTTCTGAAGTGCATGTTTTCTCTTCTTGCAAAATCTTGGTTTCTTAGCATTGGCTATGGCTGCAGTGTCATCACAGTATAGCTTTATCGACTTATCCATGCTAGGAATTACCTCAAGATCTTTAAGGAACTTGCAAAGCCACACAGTTTCTTTCAAAGCTTTACTAACTGCCACATACTCAGCCTCCATCGTAGAATCTGAAGTGCAATCTTGCTTGACACTTCTCCAAACATGGCACCTCTTCCCAAAGTAAACACAAATCTTGAAATTGATCTTCTCAAATCCAAATTAGATTGAAAATTTGAATCAGTGTATCCAAGAGGTGCTAGATCCTCATTTGAATACACTAGCATATAATATAATGCCCGCTGTTTTCTTTTATGGATACTTTTGTTAATTTAATATTAGAATGTGATATTTTATGTGCTATTATTATTTATGTTAATTAAATTAACTTTTTGTTTAGTAATGTTGTAGGTGATGGCCATGTGGGATCGATGTGCTCGGGATATTCATATCAAGAATGATGATAAGCATAAAGTATTTATTACTTTTTTAAGAATTTCAACTTACACTAAATTTATAATCTTTATAATACTCTAGAGTTATCTGTGCCCTAGAGTTATATTCTTGATGATGACATGAATTTTATTATATATTTTCTTATTTTTTATAACATGCATGATATCATGATAATTACATAGGTAACATCTTTATTATGGTGTTAAAAAACTTGATAATATAAAGTGTCCAAAAAATGATATGTAAATTAATATTTTTTTGGGGTCATGGGTGCAAATATTATTATTGTATGTAAATAATTATGTATTTTAATTATATTATATTATATTATATTACATATAACCATTTGTATTATAATTATATTATACTATATAATATGATATTATATTATATATATTACGTTAACTGTATAGCAAATAAAAATAAAAATAATGACACAGCTTTCACCTCGTTTGGGGAAAAGAAAAGAAAGAAAAAAAGAAGAAAAGGAAACCTAATTAGATTAGGATTACACTCATTTAAAAAAAAAAAAAGAAAAGAAAAATGAAAACCTAATTAGATTGGGATTAGGGTTTTCTACACTTATCTAATCTATTTTCTCTCATAAACCTATATATACCTTTAAGCCACTAAAGTCTTCATTCTCTTAATTTCCAGCCAAAGAAAATTCTCTCCCTCACCCCCTCTCAAAAATCTCTCCAAGAAAGCCTCCATCATCTTTTTAATCCTCAAAGCCAAGAATTCATCACTCTTCTTTTCTTTCAAGCCAAAGCAGAAGGAATTCTTTTTGGAGATTTTGTGTACCAGTCTTTATATTTGTTGAAGAAAACATAAGAATTTAATGTATGGTTTAAAAGTTATGATGGTTTTGAATTTTTATGATTGATATATATTGTTTTATGAAAAACTTTGTTAGAAAATTGTTCTTTTATATTGTGAATGTGTATGCATGTATGTTTGCATGAAAAATAAATTATTTTATTTATTACTTTGATTATAACAATGTTATTTTATGGTTGAAAACATTTATGTTCATATGATATCACTATATTTCATGAAAATAATGTTTTGTTATTAGAGTGTGATATGAGAATTTTAGGGTTTTCAATTAGTCGATAACATTGCTGGTAATATTTAAAAAATAAATGATTTTATTTTGCCACAATTTTTGGATATGATGTGTATATATATGTTGGAAATGTCTTAAATTTTTTTATAAATTTTCATTCAAAAGAATTTTAGGGTTATAAACTTTCAATCAAACACTGCTCACAAAATTTTATATGTGGTAGATTTGTATTTGTGTATTTTAGAGTTTGTTTTATGGGACAATTTGTATTTGTGCATTTTGGAGTCCATTTTATGGGACAAAAAGCGTCTTTTCATTCTATAAAAAATAATGAGTCATTATCAATATATTAACTAAATGGTTGTAAATTTTTCGCTTCATATCCTTATTATATTTTAAGATAAAATTCGTTGATTACTAAGTCCTTAGTCATTATAAATGTCTGCTAGATATGCGCTTTGTATTTTGTGAAATGATAAATCATAACTTTAGATGTGCTTTACATGATTTATTATTTTTTAATGTTTATTTATATATTAATCATATCAAACAAAAATTTTAGAAGCATATCATGCATATTTGATTTTATAAAAATTTTTGAATGAAATGTGTTTGTTGTTTATCATGTAGAGTGTTAATACTAACTCTAAATTCAAAAGTATGTTTCTAATTATTCTGAATTTATTTGGAGCTAAATTTTGAATATGTTATGATTTTATGTGTCTATTATGTGTAGTAATTTTTATTAATTTTTTTATAGCATAAAATATTTAATCCATAATTTTTAATTAGGACTGCTCACTCCCTAGGCTTTGCTAGTAGATTTTGAAGTATTGATTATATGATTTATCTAAATTATCAAATGAAATTTTTATGGCTAAAGAAAGATCTAAGTAATATATATATATATATATATATATTTATATATATAGATAAATGCTTGCCTTATTTTTGCAAATTTTCATACTTTAATTGAATGTGAATTGAAAGATATAGGGTTATGAATTCATGACGGTCATTCAGTTTTACGATTGGTAGATTTACTTGAATGTTTTGAAAATTAGAAATAGCTATTTTGGATTAATATTTTCAAGAGAAGAAAATTTGAGTGATATTTATATATGTTAGCTTTATTATGGAATAATTTTACACTTTATTCATGGTTACAAGTTGAGATTAATTTCTCTAAGTGATTAAAGATAAAGTTTTCTGTGTTTATGTTTCCTGACTTAAGGTACATGTTTGTGACTCAAAGACACTTTGTTTCGTTAAGAATCATGTATGATGATATAATATAATATTAAATGATATTATGAATGCGAATATTAATTCTAAGTATTATATGAATGATTAACATGAACACTCCAAAATGCGAGTGTAACAAGAACTGTGACAACGTCACCTAATTTAAGGTTTAGTAAGCAAGTAAGTCAATTAAGTACATTCTCACCTACAACACGATAAAAGTTTTCGAAAAGGTTTTGAGAATATGTTGTATGATAATTGTTAAGCTTGTTTTTACATGTTGTCTTCTCATGAAAACTCTTGTTGCAACAAGAAGGTTTAATGGATGTTTCAATAACAAGGTATATTAAAGGTATATATATATATATATATCACTTAATTAAACATTGCACAGCCCATATTTATGTCTGTCCACTAGGTGGACTATCTGGCAAGGTGGACTTACATGTTTGGTTTAGATTAGCTACCTCACCCTTTTTGTACAGCTATGTTTATGTTTATGGTGCAACGCTTAGGTCTTTAAAGATACAATGAATAATGTTTTAATGGAAGTTTAAATGAAAAATATGTTTTATATAAACCTATGTCTCGTGTACTACTATGATTATGATTACGATATTATGTATTGATTTTTTTAAAATCTTTTATGTTGTGAGATAGGAATATGTACTTACTAAGCTTATGCTTACTTAGTTTATATCATGTTGTAGATAAAGATAAGATGCAGGTTGACTAGGATGGAGGACAAGGACAAGCATGTGTGCAAGGAGTGTTGGATTTGGAAATAGAGTTATGTCATGAAAGGAATTTAAACACAAACAAAATTTAATATATAATGTTTCCAATTTTTTTTTGTTCGAGACTCAATTTTATTTGTGATATGTTTTTTTGAACTTATGTTTTTTTGAATGCAATATGTATTTTAGATTTTTAGTTTCTTAGGTTATTTGTTAAAGAATATGCTATATAGTTTGTTTCTTCATAACTAGTCTAAATTAGTTGTTTGATTAGAAGTTAAGAGTGCTTGCATTATATGTATGAGTTTGTGTTTATTAAATGTTTGTTTTTGCAAACTAAGTTTTTTGCAGGTGATTGGTTAGCCAAATGCCTTATGTGTTCTGTTGGGCTAATCGAGAAGGAAAAGTAAAATCTAGTAAGTAGTTTTTATAAAGAAAAAAATAAAAGTTTTTCATGAGATATTTCTTTGAATGTTGTTCATTATTTCAAATATTTTATCAGTAATTATTAAGTTTAACGGTAAAAGAATGATTCCCTATAGCGCTTAAGAGGTTTATGTTTCTAATAGTCATCACCACACGCCAATTTTAAGTCCTCTAAGTAAGTATAAAAATTATTAAACTTCTAATATATAGTTGTTAAGTTACATTTTCTATGGCTACATTATAATTATCTTACTAGTTGATGAAACATAGACTTATGTTATTTGGAGAAAGAAATGATCTTTGTCTCATTATTTATATATAACGGAATAGTTGATAATCAAGAAGTTTTGTGACAAGAGGTTAGCCATATGATTATATCATTTTTCTTGGAGAAAAAGTTTATGAAGAGTTGATGAAAGATATATAGCTCAAGAGAAGTGTAATGATAGTTATGTATTTTAATGAATAAGTTTGAGAATTATACAAGGTTAATAAAAGGATATTAAAAGGTCACATGTGAAATCTCTATGGTAATTTTTTTTAAGTGAAGGATATTTTGAAAATGTGCATGTTATCAATAGGATTGCCTATATGAATGTTTAAGGCTTGGTGATGATTAATTTTAGGATAAAATTATTTATGATAATATCTTAGCAAATCGAATGGTCCATAACATGTTATGATGGAGATCACACACAGTAGCATCTTTTATGGATGACCTTTGAATTAGAAGAGACTTTGATGGAGTATTCTAAAATTATTAATGTAGAAACTAGAGATTTAATATAAGATTATTATTTTCTTGTAGAGGATATTGATCAAGGAAATTATGAAATGAGGTGATAGAATGAGCCTAAAATTTTTATGGTGACACATGATATTTCAAAAGCAATATTTAATATTCTGTTGTCAAAATTGTAGAAAAGAAAGTCAATCTTCAAGTATGGTGTATTTTCACTATAATAAACGAGATTAGTTATTTCACTAATGAGGACATGTACTAGTTGATTTATTAGAGCGCGTGATGTTTTTTGTATCTTAAAGTTAAATTTGAATATTTTAGAATCACTTGTATATTTTGGAGTAAAGAGTTCCTAGAGTACAATTCTTTTTAGGCGTGTGATTAAAGACAAGTTTACATATATAAAATGTGAGATATAAAGCAAAGAGGGAGAATCAATGTTGCACTTGGATTTATACTTCTATGAAGGATGATAGATAAAGAGGCAAGAAGAGAATTCAAACATTGCATATGATATTGTTAGTTAGATGTATGATAACTTTAATTAGACATATTTTTGAAGAAATTTTAATGTGAAAAGAAAGAATGTTAAGGAAAAGGATTTGAAATTTTTCTACATATTCATTATTACACATATTTCAAGGATGAAACCCTTAGAAGGAGGGAATGATGTAACACCCTAAATTTTTACACAATGTTTTTTATGTTCATATGCTAAAGAAATACATACGGGTCCATGTTATTTTGCCCAAAAAGAAAGAATAAGAAGTTTCAGGGAATATAATTTACAGAGATAAGCAACTATGTCTTTGGTTGAAAAGGAAGATATTAGATAACAAAGACATTTCTCCAGTCAAAGAGTTATTAGGAAATCAAAAGATTAAAGAAGCTACATGGAAAAGAGATATGAGATTAGAACCAAGACTTTAAGAAATAAAGAAATCGCATTAGTTAAAGTCTTATGGCATAACCATAAAAAGGAAGAGGCTATGTGAAGCCTACTATCAATAGTTATTTTAAGTTTCGAGGATGAAACTCTCATAAGGTGGGGTCTTTTATGGATACTTATGTTGATTTAATGTTATAATGTAATATTTTATGTGCTATTATTATTTATGTTAAGTAAATTAACTTTTTATTTAGTAATGTTGTAGGTGACGACCGCGTGAAGTTGATATGCTTGGGATGTTTATATCAAAAATGATAATAAGCATAAAGTATTTATTGTTTTTTTTTAAGAATTTAAACTTGCTCTAAATTTATAATCTTTATAATGGTCTAAAATTATGTATGCCCTAGAGTTATATTATTAATAATGACATGAACTTTATTACATATTTTCTTATTTTTTATAACAATTGTGATATCATGATAATTACATATGTAACATATTTATTATGGTGTGAAGAAACCTAATAATATAATATGTCTAAAAGAATAATATATAAATTAATTTTTTTTAAGGGTCATGAGTGCAAATTTTATTATTGTATGTAAATAATTATGTATTTTAATTAAATTACATTAGATTAGATTAGATTAGATTATATTATATTATATTATATTATATTATGTTGTATTATATATAACCGTTTATATTATATAATATTATATTATATAATACGTTAACTTATAGAAAACGAAAATAAAAATATTGACACAACTTTTACCATGTTTAGGGAAGAGAAAAAGAAAAAAAAAAGGGAAAAAAAGAAACCTAATTTGATTAGGATTATACTTATTGAAAAAAGGGGAAACCTAATTGGATTAGGATTAGGGTTTTTTGTACTCATCTAATCTCTTCTCTCTCATAAATCTATAAATATACCTTTAAGCCACTAAAGTCTTTATTCTCTTAATTTCCAACCAAAGAAAACTCATTCCCTTACCCCCTCTTAAAAATCTCTCCAAGAAAGCCTCCATCATCTCTTTAATCCTTAAAGCTAATAATTCATCACTCTTCTTTTATTTCAAGCGAATGCAAAAGGAATTCTATTTGGAGATTTTGTGTGCAAGTGTTTGTATTTATGAAGAAAACATAAGAATTTAAGACATGGTTTAAAAGTTTTCCTTGTTCTAAATTTTTATGATCGATAACTATTGTTTTGTGATAAGCTTTGTTGGAAAATTGTTCTTTTATGTTGTGAATGTGTATTCATGTATGTTTGTATGAAAAATAAATTATTTTATTTATTAGTTTAATTATAACAATGTTATTTTATGGTTGAAAACATTTATATTTACATTATATTATGAAATTTCATGAAAATAATGTTTTGTTATTGAAGTGCGATATGAGAATTTCAGGATTTTCAGTTAGTTGGTAAGGTTGCTAGTAATGTTTTGAATCAAATGATTTTACTTGCTATGATTTTTGCATATGGTGTGTATATATATGTTAGGAATGTTTGGATTTTTATAAATTTTCATTCAAAATATTTTTAGGGTTATGAGCTCTCAATCAAACACTACTCATGAAATTTTATGTACTGGCAGATTTGTATTTGCGTCTTTTAATGTTCGTTTTATGGGACAAAAGGTTCTTTTGATTATGTAAAAAATTATTAGTCATTGTTAATATGTCAACCAAATGTCTGTAAATTTTTAGCTTCACAACCTTATTATGTTTTAAGATAAAATTTGTTGATTGCTAAGTATTCAGTGGTTATACATGTGTGCAAGATATGCTCTACGTATTTCGTGAGATGATAGATCATACTTTTAAATTTGTTTTACATAATTTATTATTTTTTAAATTTTATTTATATGTTAAGTATATTACATAAAAATTTCAGAAGCATATCATGCATATTTTATTTTATAAAAATATTTGACTGAAACATATTCGCTATTTATCATATCCGGTGTTAATATTAACTCTAAATTTAAACGTGTATTTTGAATTTATTTGGAGCTGAATTTTGAATGTGTTATGATTTTTTGTGTCTATTATGTGCAATAATTTTTATGAGTTATTTTATTGTATAAATAATTTAATCCATAATTTTTAATTTGAACTGTTCACTGCCCAGCCTTTGCCCACAGATTTTGTAGTATTGATTATATGATTTATTTAAATTATCAAATGAAATTTTTATGGCCAAAGAAAAATATGAGCATCATATATATTTACTTTATTCTTGCAAATTTAAAAACTATAATTGAATGCAAATTGAAAGAAATAGAGTTATGAATCCTTAAAGGTAGTCAGTTTTTATAACTGGCATATTTACTTGAATGTTTTGAAAATTGGAAAAAGATGCTTTGGATTGATATTTCCAAGACAAGAAAATTTGCATGACATTTATATATGTTAGCTATGTTATGGAAGAATTTTACACTTTATTCATGTTTATAAGTTGAGATTAATTCTTATGTAAAGGTTAAGTTTTCTATCTTTATGCTTCTTAACTCTAAGTACATGTTTGTTACTCAAAGATGTTTTTTTTTTCATTAAGAATGAAGTATAATCATGTAATATAGTATTAAATGATATTATGAACATGAATATTAATTCCATGTATAATATGAACGATTGATATGAACACTCCCAAAGTTAAGCACACCGAGAACCATGGCAATGTCACCCAATTTAAAGTTTAGTAAGCAAGCAAGTCAAGTAAGT
This sequence comes from Artocarpus hirsutus, assembly GCA_946598075.1. Lineage (NCBI taxonomy): Eukaryota > Viridiplantae > Streptophyta > Magnoliopsida > Rosales > Moraceae > Artocarpus > Artocarpus hirsutus. The sequence continues at coordinate 95,686 of CAMOHE010050860.1, read as the reverse complement.
ATATTTTTACCTACAACATGATAAAAGTTTACAAAAAAGTTTTGAGAATTTGTTTTATGATCATTTTTAAGTTTATATTTAGATATTGTCTTCTCATAAAAACTCTTGTTACAACTAGAAGGTTTAATGGTTGTTTCAATGATGAGGAATTCTAAAGGTATACTATACATATGTATCACTTAATTAAGCATTGCACACCCCATGTTTATGTTTGTCCCACTAGGTGGATTATCCTACAAGGTGGACTTGTACGTTTGGTGTGGGATTAGCTACCTCACCCTTCTTATACAACTATGTTTATGTTTATGGTGCAATGCTTGGACCCTTAAATATAAAATGAATAATATTTTAATATGGAAGTTTAAACGAAAAGATATTTTCTACATAAACTTGTGCCTCATGTACTACTATGATGATGATTATAATATTATGTAATACTTCTTATGAAATCTTTTATGTTGTGAGACAAGAATGTGTGCTTATTAAGCTTATGCTTACTTAGTTTATATCATGTGCTTAATAGTTCATATCATGTTGTAGATAAAGATAAGATACAGGTTGACTAGGAGGGAAGACAAGGATAGGCGTGTGTAAAAAGTGTGCTGGATTAGAAAATGAGTCATGTCATGAAAAGAATTTAAGCTCAAACAAAATTTAATATATTATATTTTGCATTTTTATTTGTTTGAGACTCAGTTTTATTTGTGATATGTTCTTTTAAACTTATGTTTTGTTGAATGTAATTTGTATTTTAGATTTTTAGTTTCTTAGATTATTTGTTAAAGAATATGCTATATAGTTTGTTTCTTCATAATTAGTCTTAATTAGTTGTTTGATTAGAAGTTGAGAGTGCTTGCGTTATATGTGTGAGTTTGTATTTGTTAAATATTTGTTTTTGTAAAATAAGTTTTCTACAAGTGGTAGGTTAGTTGAATGCCTTATGTGTTCTATTGGGCTAATCATGGAGGAAAGTTAAATCTAGTAAGTGGTTTTTTTAAAGAAAAATGGATGTATTTCATGGGATATTTCTCGTACTGTTATGGATTGTTTTGAATTTCTTATCAGTAATTATTAAGTTTAATGATAAAAGCAATGTTCCTTGTGGCGCTCATAAGAGGGTGTTACATATAATCTCTAGTCCTTCTCAAGTACTTGAATTTATGCTTGACCGCAACCTAATGGTTTAGTCCTGTATCCGAATGAACTCAACTCACTATCCCACTACATAACATGTGTCAGGTCGTGTGCAAAGAATGACATGCATGAGATTACGTACTGCCGAAGCATAAGGCATCTTCTTCATTTATTCTCCTTCCTTATCAGATTTTGGAGAGTGTTTCTTAAAAAGAGTAATTTTAGATCTATATGGTTGCCCACCTTTCTTGGAATTATAGATTGCATACTTCTCAAGAATTTTGTCTAGTAGGTAGCTTGGGATAAAGCTATCATTTTGTTCTTCCTATCTCAAAAATTTTGGATAACCAGAATATAATTAGCTTAACCTAAGTCCATGTCAAACTGCTTAGTCAATCATAATTTAACAAATCACAATGGCCTAACATCATTGCCAACATACAGAATGTCATCTACACAGAATAATAGAATAACCACCTTCACATCTTTAATATGTTTGTAAACGCATGATTCATCTACATTTTGTTTGAACCCATACTCTTGATCACTTGATTAAATCTTATGTTCTAAGAACAGGAAGTTTGATTGAATCTATAAATAGACTTTAATAGCTTATAGACCTTATTCTCTTGATCCTTAGCTTTGAACCGTTTGACCATACCATATATATGGTCTCATCAAGATAATCATTTAAAAAAGCCATCTTGATATCCATTTGTTAAATCTCATAATCGAGAGCGGTAACAATGGATAAAAGAATACAGATAGACTTAAGCTTGGCTATAGGAAAAAAGGTTTCATCGTAATCCATTCTTTTGCATGTTTCCCTTTGCTACCAGTCTAGCCTTATAAGTTTCAACTTTCTCATCTACACCTTTTTTTCTCTTGTAGACCCACTTACATCTTATGAGTTTTATCCCTTCAAGAAAGTCCACAAGCTCCCAAACTTGATTAGTCTTTATAGACTTTATCTTAGTATTCATAGCTTCTGTCTAGAGTTTTGAATCAGCATTCTCTATAGCCTTTTTGTAAGTATAAGGATCCTATCATATTCAACCGATTCAATCAAGTAAGCTTCACCATTGAACATATACCTTTTAGGTTGATGCCCAATCCTCCCAATACGCTGAAGCTCCCCAGGTTGTTGTTCGGCCGGTTTTTCTATGTTGATTGGATTGGTTTCAACTAGAACCCCTAGAGTGATCGAATGACTCACCAACTCCTTGAGTACCACTCTACTATGAGGCTTAAAGTTGTTCATATAACTTTTTTGAAGGAAAGTAGCATTCATTAAAACCATGACTTTATTTTCTTTTAGGTTATGTAAATAACCCCTTTTTATGCCTTTTTGGATATCCTACAAATACGTATACCTCCAAACGTGCTTCGAACTTTTTTGTTTCCTTATCCAGGAGATGAGCAGGACATTCCCATATTCAAATATTGTTTAAGGATGTCTTCCTACCCGTTCATAACTCGTGAGGAGTTTTAGAAACCGATTTTGAAGGCACATTGTTTAAATATAACATACGATTTGTAATGCATATCCCTAAAAAGATAAAGGCAATGTCGAATAACTCATCATGGATTTAAGTATGTCCAACAAAGTCATATTCTTTCTCTCAGCCATGCCATTCTACTACAGAGTGCCTAGCGTAGTCAATTGGGATAAAATCCCATTCTCTACCAAGTGTCCTAGGAACATATCGAAGAGGTACTCTCTGCCTTGATTGGATTGAAGTATCTTTATGGGTTTACCTAATCGCTTCTCCACTTTAGCTTAAAATTGTTTAAACTTGTCAAAAGTTTTGCTCTTATTATGCATTACATAGATATATCCATATCTCGAGTAATCATTAATAAAAGTGATAAAATACTCATGCTTTCCTCGTGCCTTGAAGTTTACGGGACCACAAACATCACTATTCACAAGTTTTAGAACCCCTTCGGCTCAATTGCTCTTAGACCCAAATGGTCTTTCACTCATTTTTCCCTCCAAACAAGATTCACATTATGGTATAGATTCCACCTCTAAATGACATAAAGATCCATCTCTTACCAACCTTTGAATCCTATTCTGACCAATATGATCTAATCGCAAATGCCAAAGATAAGTCTTATTAGAATGAGTAGTTTTAAGTCTTTTAAAATTATCATTAATCTAGGTATACAGCAGTGTGTCCATCTTAGCTTTGATAAAATATAGATTGTTTTGTAGCCATCCACTATAGATAAAATATTTGTTTTTATTAATCACAACTTTATTACTAAAAGAAACTAAATAAGAATCCTTAAATAAACAAGCAATAGAAATTAAATTCCTTTTAAATTTATGAACATAAAAAGAATCACTCAAAACTAAACTCTTATGACTATCAAAAGAAAGATGGACGTCTCCCATTGCTTTAGCCAGCACTGAGGATCCATCACACATCCGTAACGTGAAGTGCTCATGTAGCAGACTTCTCATTTCCTTGAACCCCTATAGGGAAACACACACATGATTAGTTGCTCCAAAATCTATGACCCAGGTGTCACTTGATTCTTCAACTAAACAAGCCTCAACAATAAGAAGTTTGTACTTACCTCATTTAGGGTGAAAGTTCTTACAATTCTTCTTGATATGCCCAACCTTTTTGTAGAAGAAACACTTTAGTTTCTTTGGATTTCTCTTCTTTTTTTTTATATCCTTGCCCTTTGCCAGAATATAAGATTTCCCATTCTTGGCCTTTTGCTTCTTTCTATTCCCAAATTTGGAATTAGAACCAAATGCAACCGCTAAGTTCACCTTGCCACTAGTTGAAGCTTCCAGATCAAGTTTTCAAACTCCTGTAACCGCTTCATCAACTTAGAGAAGTTCACATCCTATCTATTGCACAAGTTGTATAAAGCTCTAAATGGGATGAACTACTAAGAAAGAGTCTTAAAAACCATAGTCATTTGTGACTTAGCATTAAGGCCAGCTCCATGAGTTTGAGCCTTAGGGAGATAACCTATGACTAACATCATATGTTCCTTCATAATCCTCCTTGGTTTTTGTTTGTAGTTGAGAAGCTTCCGAAGAGCCTGTTGCCACTTTGTCAAGGATTGGCCTCCAAACATGTCATCAAGATTATCCACGATTTGACAAGCAGTCTTATGATCTTTATATTGAGTCTGTAGCATATTATTCATGCTAGCCATAATGTAGCAGCGGGCCAGATCATCAGCATCCTTCCAATGATCATACGCTTAGATTTGTTTATTAGTGGATTTGTTGATGGGCACAGGAGGACACGATGTAGTCAGTGCAAATTTTAGTTTCTCAAAGAATATGACAATATTCAGGTTCTGTTTCCAATCATTATAGTTCTCGCCAGTTAAATTGTTTTTATTAAGTATTGAAGATAAAGCATTTTTAGACATTTTGATCAATAATAAAGATTCATATATCAAACATAAGCAAACATTCAATAACAATTTAGTAAGATAACACAAACAAGTAAGCAAACAATGTGTTTATGTGTCAAAACCTTGAAAAAATCACAATCTTACAATGATAATTCCTAACTTAAAGTTCAACAAGCCGTCTAGGAGAGACTTGCAAAATTTAATTAGGAACATGAATCCCCTTCGATTAGTGTATACCATCCAAGACCCATCTAATCTAGCATATACTTATAATTACTTTATTTGGCAATTAACTTTATTAATAGAGCTCCAAGGGGAGGTTAATAATAAAATTAATCTTCAGTGCTTAACCATCATTTCAACTACTTTCTCCATGGTTTATAATCAACACCTAGGGGTAAACAATGATAAAACATGCTAAAGCAAATTATCCTCTCAGAGATCCAACCCAATACATGATGTGTGGTGTATGTAAATTCCCATATACAAATTTAGCTAATAATAACATGTTTGTATTTATATTTATTTCTGAGATGTCAGATTTTTATTAATTTTATTTTGAGTATAGTGTGAAACTTTAGTTTCCTCTACCAAAAAGCTCGATGTGCTAAACTAAACATGTTGTAAATTTTTAAGTCGAGTTATTTATTGTCCTTTTTATTATTTTTATTGTAGTAGTAGTAATAATTGTTGTCGTTTATTATATAACTTATTAATAATAATTAAATGTGATTATTATATTATATATGTCTATGTTTATCTATAACAGAGAGAGCTGACTATTGAGAAGTCGGTATTCATCAAGAAAGTACCATATATTAAGAAGTCTCTATATTATCAGTTCTTACTTAAGAAGCGTTTTTATTACCTGAGCAACTTTATTAGCATTCTTCTCCATTTCCAAGGTCTATAAAATAAACCATATTGATCCTGTGTTTCTTTCATGATTGTATTTTCTCTTTTACTTTGTTGGTGTCAAGAATCTTTATCATTAATACCTCTTTTATTAGTCTAATATTAAGGCCCAATTGATTCAATTGTTTCTAGGTGTGCGCGTGTCAATAAATATATAGTTGCTTCTTTCGTGTAAATATATTACTACATACTCTAGTTTCTTTTCTTCATCACTATTTATATACGAATATACTTGTGTATATAGGTTACGTGGTGAGGATAGGATCATTTAATGATAATTAGCATATAGTATTTAGTTTTAGGTGTAATTTGTTTTCAACTATTTTATGTATATATACGTAAAACGTATAGACTATATAAGTTGAATAAGTGCTCTATGTATATATATATATATATAATATTATATTACATAGTTTGCTTAGCTTATGAAGTAGTTCACTGTTATATAAATATATATTTACACTGATAATTGAACTTTTTTCTCATTTAGTGTCAAGAACTCTTTTATTGTTTAGAGAATTCATAGTCATATATATATTCACACGAATTCTTAGTCAGTTGACGAGTAAGTGTTTTTCTATATTTTGCGTGTCATTTATTTTGATCATTCTTGATTATTATTGGCTATTATTGTATAAGTAAGCGAGAAAATTAGGCAAACCTCCTGATAAACTCATTTTTAAGAATGTTAGCATTTTCCTTCTCAAGAGACTCTTCTATCATATCAAATTCTAGGAGGCTGCTTAGTAGTGTTTGATGGAAGAGAATTTTTGCAGAATTGGTTGTTCTTGATATGTCGGATTATGAGATTGTACTAGGAATGGATTGGTTATCAAAGTACCTTGCCACTATAGATTTGCTAGATGAGTCATTGAATTTAAATTAATGACTTATTTGCTTTTTATGTGCATGTTATGTTTATTTTTTTTAAATTGTGAAGGACGTTGCAAAGGAAACTAATAATGCAACAAGTATAGCACAAAGAGATATTTTAGGAGGGGTAATGGTAAAGGATATTTGGAAGCTAATTAAGATTTGAAGATCCATGTATCTCCAGAACTCTAAACTATATTACTCCCACACACCCCTAGACTGTAGGGAAAAGATCAGATTAAACGATACTTAAGGACAGGCTTGAGAGATTACGGTAAAGGTGTTAATTGCAGTCAATTGGTATTGCGTAATTTTAATAGGCCTTGCTATTTTAGAAAATCACCAAAAGATGTTTGTGATTTTACCTCATACTACCTTTGACGATTCACACCAGAAAAAAGTGACAGACATAAGAAATTAAGATCCTCGAGTCGTGTTGCAACTTTGGATCCTTTCCTTGTGTCCATGAGTCCTTTTAATCCAAATCATGTTCGAAAAATAAAAAGGGTTTAACTAGAGATGTCAACATATGTGAGTGTTATTTATGTAAATATGCATATACTTTCTTTTTGTAGATCTTATGCATAGATATCCATTATGGAATAGACTTTTAGTATGTAATCATTTGCAGCTTCAGATATAAGTACATACAAGTAGTTAATTGTGCATTTTAGTGTATTTTAGTTTTCATAAGAAATACAAAATTCATGGTACAGGTTGTATATATGAATAATAGTAATGATATTAATAATAAAAATCAAAGCTATACTTAAGTAGTTGTTATTAAAAGTTTTAGTTTTTAAATCAACAATGAATTTAAAGTATTAAAAATCTTAATTATCTTTTAGACCAGTAAGTCATAGCTACCTATTATCACCATTCATTTGAAATAAATGATAGACATTTCATGATTCACATAGCATTGACAAACAGAGGTGTTACTTTCACTATTATTTGCAAGAGCACATAAAAGCTATATTAAGAATTGAGGAACCTATAGTTATCAGGTTTGTACAAGTTATTGACTTCCTGTCCACTATATCATGGAAAATTTAAGGTGCTTCTCAAAGTTATGCCAATAAAGGATTGATTCCTATCATTTGTTTGATGTCCATAAGAGTTGTAACTGAAATTAGATGCCTTGTTTTTATGCAATATAGATATTTGATTATATATTTTGTAATTGTTTACAAGAGTTTGAACCTTGTTTTCAAGTTAATTTATCTTTTCACTGCACAATATTGAGACATTTATTTCTGGCTCTCTTTTAACTTGTAAGTTTAATTGGTTCGTTTAATTATAGGTATGTAAATGGTTTTGATAGCTTTTTGGTTTTAACTGATGGATAGATATCTTTTTGGCTTGTTGGTCTGAGTTTTGATTGCTTTTTAGGATTTAGATGAAATTTATTTCATGCCAAAGATTATGCTTAAATTTTAGGTTCCATAAGTAGATTTAGCCTTACATATAACTATATTGTGGTTCGCCCTTTTTGGAACTAGCAATAAGTGGTATTAGAACCCACCCAATCAAGGTATTCATCTTGTAGGCTGGGGAAAATGCTTATTAAGAGGGTGGTAATTGTGTGAGCCTCTAGATGAGGTGATTACTTTGCGCTAGAAACCAACTTTGGCGAGTGCTATAAGGGCCTAAGACACATACCATGTTGGCTTGAGTGTCCCCCTATCACGAGGAGAATAGGCTCATTGGCACCCATGGGTGGGAATATTACCTGTTTGTACCGATGCATGCTAGAAAACTATAACCTAGTATGGCCAAACTTGACAATATCTATAGATTGGAGGAGTCCTTAAAAATAGTATAAGGGCCTACTTCACTTGGGGAGTGAGGACTTTATCAAGATGTTTTTGAAGGTCGTGCCACCAAGGATATTTATCTCAACAAAGGGAAATTAAGTCCATGATTTACCAAGCAATTTGATATTTTAGACATGATTAGAGATGTGGCTTACAGATTTGCTTTTCCTCCATCATTGTTTGGCGTGCATGATGTATTTTATGTTTCTATGTTGAGAAAATACATGCTAGATCCTTCGCACGTTTTGAGCTACAATCAACTGAAAGTCCAACAAGTTTTGTTATATAAAGAGAGACCAGTTCAAATTTTAGATAATAATGAAAAGGAATAGTGGAATAAGAAGATTCCATTAGTTAAAGTTCTTTGGAAAAATTAGGCGGTCGAAGAAGCCACTTAGGAAAGAGAAGATGAAATGAGAAGTAAATATCCAGACCTATTTGGTAAGTAAATTTAGGGCATAAAATTTCTGTAAGTTGTAGAGGATGGTGGTGCCCATAAAATTTTATATTCAAATTTACCCAATAATAACATGTTTATATTTTTTTTTATATTTGTTACTGAGATGCCTGATTTTTATTAATTTTATTTTTAGTTAAGTGTGAAGCTTTAGTTTCCTCCAAATGCTCGATGTGCTTAAACTAAACATGTTGCAATTTTTTAAGTCGAGATATTTTTTGTTATTGTTGATATTGTTATTGTAGTAGTAGTATTAGTAGTCGTTTATTATATACCTTATTAGTAATAATTTAATGTGATTATTATATTATATTTGTTTATATTTATCTATAACAGATATAGCCGACTAATGAGAAGTCGGTATTCATCGAGAAAGTAACATAATTAAGAAGTCTATATTTTCACTTGTTTTCGTTACTTGAGCAACTTTATCAGTGTTCTTCTCCATTTCAAAGGTCTATAAAGTAAGCCATATTGATCCTGTGCTTCTTATATGATTTTATTTTCTCTTTTACTTTATTGGTGTCAAGAACTTTATCATTAATACCTCTTTTACTAGTCTAATGTTAAGGCCCAATTGATTCAAGGGTCTCTGGGTGTGTGCGTGCTAATAAATATATAGTTGCTTCTTCCATATAAATATATTACTCTATATTCTAGTTTCTTTTCTTCATCACTATTTATTTACGTATATATTTGTGTATATAGGTTATGTGCGGAGGATAGGATCATTTAATGATAATTAGTATACAGTATTAGTTTTAGGTGTAATTTGTTTTCAACTATTATAAGTATATATATGTATACATACAGACTATATAAGTTGAATAAGTGCTTCAATATTTTAAGCCTACGTACTAAACGGTCTGTAAACTTTCCCTTTGAAATGCAAACTACATGTCGTTTACTTATCGGAGATTAACAAAAATGCTATGTCGTTACCATTAAGCAACAACAAAACTTCAAAAAAAAAAAAAAAAAAAAAGGAAAAATGTCTTGTTTTCATGATGGCAACAAAACATCTACTCATTTTGGGCCTGTTTGGCATAATTTCTACTTATGCTTTTAGTCAGTAAAAGAATAGAAGCTAAAACTATAGCTTTTTAGTAAGTGTCTGAAACCATATTTTTAAAAGAGTTTTTATAGATCAAAATTATTTCAATTTTTTAAATTACAAAAATATTATATTTAAGTTTATAATATATTATTAATACTATAGTACAAGTTTTAAATTCTATATAAAAATGCTTTTTTGATAAGCTATATTTTATGGCTTTAATAGAAAGCACTTTTAGAGAGCAAAAGCACTTCTTACAGTTTATACAAACACTTTCATAAGCAGCTTTTGGACTTAAAAAACTAGAAGTAGCTTTTAAAAAACCCTCCCAAACAAGCTCTTTGTTTCCTAATTATCAACATAACTTATTGAAGAAGATAGTAACAAAATAAAATAAAATATAGAAAGTTGTGTTGGTAAAAAAAAAAAAACAATGAATATTAACTTGAAAAAAAACACGTCACCTACTTTCAAAACAACATTATAATTTTAATCTTGAAAGAAATAGAAAACTAGGCATAAATGAAAGAGGAATAAAATTAAATATGCAAAAATTTTATTAAGTTAGTAAATAGCATTTAATTGTCAATTTTGAATTTTCTAATAGAAAATTACTTAAAATACTCTAATCAGTAAAATTAACTGGTAGAAATTAAAGATTACACAATGATTTTAAACTATCATGTAATATATTCATCATGGTTAAAAAACCATCGTGTAATCCTCCGTTGTGGTACTAAGTGGAGCTTATATGACAGTTTTTTACCGTCTTGGAATCCTGAATTTGGCAGGGTTTTAGAGTCTTGGGGTCAAGGTTTACACAACTATTTTCAGTGAAAACAATCAGGTAAGCCAAACCGTATACGACAGTTTTTAGTAAACACTATCGTGTAAGACTTCACTTACACCTAAGATGTAACCTTGTGTCTAAGTAGCTCTGACGAGCCCAAATTCTTAAATTTCACTTCCTTGTTTCTTAATCTTTATTTGCAAATCACGCAATTCATTTCTAAAATGTGAAAAACATAGATTGTAAAATACCAAAAAAAAGGACCAGATCTAAAAAAAGTGCCCTTCCGCTTCCTCCCATTCTTCCTACTTGCTTCATGATGGCATGCTTAGGCTGGGCGCTCAGACTCTACAAGAAGTTCAGGAGTGACAGTGGCAGGGGGAGGTTCTTGATCGACGGCAACACAGGCTGGGAGGCTAGTTCAAGCGATTGTGGGTGTAAGGGGTGGAGCTGGGGAGCCTCCTCGGACTTTTTGTGGTCATAATTGCTAAGAGCAGTGTCGGTGTTCTCTAACACAAAAAAGAAAAAAATGTAGTGAAATGAAGTGAAGCAAGTGTGAGAAACTAAGAGCAAAAATGGGTTTTTTGTTTTTGCTTTTGGGGATGATATGGTGCTTTAGAGAGAGAGAAGGAGGAAAAAGAGATGGGTTTCTTCATGGTGTTTGGATTTTGGTTCCATAGAGCCAAAGAAGAGAGAGAAATGAATCAAGGGGAATGGACTCGCATTTGAAATTTGAAACAACAAGTTAAACGAGAAATTTTTATTTAAAATTTTGTAAACTCCTGACTCTTACACAACGATTTTTAATAAATACAGTTGTGCAAAGTTCTGCTTGCTAATAAGATGGTTTTTACATTTTGGCGCATAACTCCACGAGTTTTTTCCCGTACCATAATGGTTTTTGAAAAACCTTCGTTAGATGAAGGTAGTGTAATCTCAACTTTCTACTAGTGATTGATGATCTTTCTCCTCTTTCTTCCTCCTCTTTTTTTAAGGTTTGTCTCTCCTTGGCTCTTCTCTCTCTTTCCTTCTTTCTCTTCAAAACCAAATTGATAAACTAACTATGGCTTATTAATTTCTAATATTTAAAAATGTACTATTTACTTCTAATGGTTTTAACATTAATTTGGTCTATTCATTGCAATTTCTCTTTAATTTTAAATATCAAACTTTAGTTGTTCTAGCAGAATGGTAATTACATTACGAATGAAAATAAAAACCAATTATTTTATTTGGATGGAAATACGAAAATTGCATTTAAAATAAGGATTATAAAGTTTGATTAACCCAAGAATGGAATGGAAATTAAGCCTTGCATCTTGATATGATTATTATATAATCGATAAAAAGATAGTAAACTTTTTATTACAAAGTTCATTTTGTAAGAATAAATTTAAAAATTATTTCTATTAAAGGATTATGGAGTGATTTCATTCATGATTAATATCAAAATAGAGAACATGATCAACGAAAAGTGTTTCCTCTAAAAGGAAATTACGTATGATATCACTCTTTAAAAAATGTGTTTATCTACACTACAAAACATTTTTTTAATAGATTGTTCCGCTCTACACGTATATTACTTTTTTAAAATAATTAGTTCGTGTTGTTTAAGTGTATTTCAAAAAAAAAAAGTTGTTTAAATGTTTTTTCTAACCAATTCAAATAGACAAACACCAACACTTTCTCAACTATTTCTTCATCTTTCTCTCTCAACTTTTTTTTTTTTTTGGAACTTAAGGGTGAAATTAAGTGTAGTTTTCCCGCTAGGCTATGCCTACAACCACTTTGTAAGAATATGTTTTAGTGGCATAATAAATCTCAAACATCAATAATATTTATTGAATGATAAGTTTTAAAAAATCATATTAATAAAAATTTGAGAAATTGTAGCATATAGCATTTTCCCAAAACCTTGTGGAAGAAAATAGCATATTCTTAGATATTGAAAAAAACAAAACTTCAGATTTTGTTTCCTTAAAATATCTAAAATATCCCTCCCTCTCTCTTTCCTTCTTACTACCATTTATCTCTACTCTCGCCTACTCCTTCATGACTCCAGCTCGCCAACAATGAGACAACAACTTGCTCCTTAATCGACGGCAACGGGTACAACCTACTCTTTTCGTGATAGTGATGGACGCGACTCCAACAACAACGGCAGGCGCGACCTACTCCTTTCTCGATTCTGGTGATAGTCGCAACATGTTCTCCACTAGATGGTGTGGGCAGAACCTGTTCTTCGCATTACTTTGGTGATTGCGCCTGCTCATTGTAAGAGATGACGAGCCTTTGCCTCCAAGGATCACGAGGCTTTGCCTTCGAAAATTGTGCTCAAAGCTATTGTATCTCCTCTACAAACTGGTCCTCATCTTCGAGGGTTGTAACAAGCTAAGAGAAGGAGAAAAGGGAGAAGGGAAGAAAGAGAATGAGGAAAAGAGGAGAGAGATAGAATCTTGGGTTGTTAGAGTATTTTAACATTTTAAGAGGTTTCAATATAAAATTACTCTTAAAATCCTATTTACTAACTTAGACTAAAACTTACACTATTAATTTTTTAGATTATTACACTAATAACTCTTAAACTTTAGGTTACTTTATTTTATTTAGTAAACTTTAAAAATTATTACTTTACACTTTAAATTTCAAAACTCTTCACTTTATCTTCTAAATTTAAATATTACTATTTTTGTTGGCTCTAAGATTTCAAATAATATATTTATCTATGTTTTGATGGTAATAAATAATTATTATTGAATTACTAATAATTTTATCTTGAACATGTACCTTTATTATTGGTGAATATTTAGAGACTCAAGATCGCTTGAAGTAAATATCAAGAAAAAGACTTGGAGTTTATAACGTAAAGACAGATCAATTAAACTGAGCATTTAAAGATTGAAGTGAAGCATCAATAAGCATGAAAAATAGGCTTAAATTTTACTTTAAGCTTACATGATGTTAGAGCATGCGTGGAATTTTTATCAAGATTTTTGGCTCAAGTTTTGGTCATAACTACTAGTGTCGAAAACTTGTTCTGGATTAAAAAACTAAAGTTTTTATAGACTAAAAGTTGAAAAAAATATTTTTGGATTTTATTTGATTTTTTCAAAATGTTTGTCTATTATTCTTATATTTTATAGCTTAATTTTTGGCATTAAAATTAACTAGTTTTCAAATTTTTCTCTATTTTCACCAAAATTGTATTTTTTGCATTTTTGGGACCGTTGATTACTGTAGCACGATCGACCAGACCCTATGTATGGCGATCAACCGGCCACTATTCAATGACTAGAGATATAGTCATTAGAAACAAGGCTCCAACGGCTAGAAACGCTTAGCTTTTGAGATTTTTGCTATGAAAACCTCAAATATGACCTTGTAGGCATATCTTACCACCTTGAATTATCTTGAATCATATTCTAAGTGTTCATATCTTAAACTAGCCTTTGATCATTTCTTTGAGCCAGATTTGTGCAAATTCATCTTGTGTACATATATATCTCCTAGAAGCTCCAAATTGTGCTCCATCCTTTCTTAGAAGGTGTGAGCGAGTGCTTAAACATTTTTCAATCTTGTATACTGAGAGTGATAGGTTTCTAAAGCCTTACTAAATTTGGGGTGTGTTTGGTTGGCCAATCTTTGTGTAAAATTGACAGTTGTAAAAGGATGTGGTTAGCCTCGAGTTATTTAATTTCCCAATCTCCATGTAAAATTGGTGGTTGTAAGAGGTAGTGGTAAGCCTCGAGTAAAACAAGTTACCGTTGTTATATAAGGAGTGATTGTACGAAAAAGATAGTCGTTATAATGGAAGAAGTCGAGTCAAGCTTTGCTTAGCGACAATGGAGGCGTATTGTTGAATTTGCATCTCTCTATCCTTACACCTTTAATTTTGCACATTTATATTTTGTTAATCTTACTGGCTTTAACTATTTATTTATATCGTGAAATTAAATTTACTTGTGCGACTGATTTAGAAAATTCCAATAATTGTTAAAACGTTTTAAAAACCAAATTCACCATACCCTCCTCTTAGGTAGTCACTCTTAGACTAACAATTTTCCCTTTAACTTTTAGAACTCCTAATTTTGTCTTCTATTTTCTGATTTTTTATTCAAATATATGGAATTAAGCCACATGATTCACATATTGATCACTTGTAAGGTTCATTTTCAGGTCTTATTTCATGTTTACAGTCTCATTTGAAGCTTTTTTAATCTGCTTTCATTTAAGAAGGGTCTGTATGTATATTTTTTTCTAGATATTGTTCGACGATATCTCGTCATCCTTAGTGCATAACTCATCTTCTTTAATATGCAAATTTATTTATCGGCAAATAATATTAACTTATTAAATGAGTTACACATTAAAAATAAGAATAAATGTGTAGGCAAATCTTTTCTAAATGAGAGTTTAGATTAAAAAAAAACAAAACTTAGGAGTGATAAAATTTTATTTTTACTCTTACAGGTGACCCATATGCGAATCACGTGGGCCTAATTCCGTTTATTTGAATGAAAAATCAAAATTTTAGGAGATAAAGTGAGAAGCTTTGAAAGTTCAACGATAAAACGACGATTTTTAAAATTTAAGGGGGCAAAGTGAGTTTTAAAAGTAAGGGTAAAGTGGTGATTTTTAAAATTTAAGGTCAAAGTAAAGGAGACCCTAAATTTTAGGGGTCATTAGTGTTAATAACCTAATTTTTTTCAACGAAAGTTTTAGAAATACCGTCTTTAAAATCTATTTTTTTTTATAAATGCCACATATATTTATTTATGGTACAACATAACATTTAACATGAATAATAATGTGGTATAATATTTTTTTAAATGTGGCATAAATAAACATAACTTTTAAAAATATAGCATAATATGTAATTTTCTCCTTTTTTTTTTTTTTTTGGTCTCTTAGTTTTGTAATTGAGACAACTATATGTAATGCCCCTTATGTATACTTCTTATTAAAAATGTCATTCTCTTTTACACTTTTTAACACCATCCATTTTATGTTTATTCTAATTTTAATATGATTTATCAATTTATTATTTTTCCCCAATTTTAACAATCATTGATCTAAAACAAACTCAAATTTGTTTCACACCTTCCCTCTTATCTCCCCCTCTCTCGACACTGACCTTCCCTTCTCTCTCTTCCTCTTCTGGGAATTTGCCTCTATTTCTCCTTCTAACACCTCTGCACCTCACCCAAGCAGGGGATCTGTAGATCCAACAATGTTTGAAGCTTCGGCGTCGGTGTGCGAGCGACTCACAATCGCAATCTATAGTAGCAGACTTGTCGTCATCGAGCTCCGTTTGAAATCGTGACGTTGTTCAAACTTAGGCTTGAGCGAGTGAAGATCGTTGTCTCCTCTGTAGATTTGAGATATTCGTTGTTTGAGATAGTAACGTCATTCATCGATGAAATCTCTGGTGTTCGAGAGACTCGCCACCACGATCTGTAGATGCCTTGGCGAAGCTCTTCATGATTCAAGTTTGTCGTTCATGGCAATTAGCTATGTTTTCCGATAATGACGTTCTGGCATTGCTTTTGTTCGTGGCAATTGGAAGATTCAATCATGGCTTCTCCGTTTTCAAAGTTGAAAAGATTTGAATAAATTTAAGTAGATCCGGTTAGGTGTGCAACTTTTCTTTATTGATTTGCACCTTCAATTACGCTATAAAGAGTTTCGTAATCTGGTTCCTTATCTTGAGTGGTTGAGCCTGACGATATATGTTACTATTTCAGAGGTGGAAGGTCGATAATTTTTAATTTTTTAATCTTGTTTTTCTTTAAAAAAAAAAAATCCGGTGTCAAGAGAGATTTCTATGTATTTTTATTTGCATTACTTCTGCTTAAATGGTTTACTATTGAGTTTAGTTTTTGTTTTTGGTTGAAATGAATAGGATTTATCATTTCCGCTTGTATATTTGGTGGTTTTGGTTCGGAATCTGATGGTTCCACTTTGGATCTGGCGGGTTCTATGACGAAATCTATCAAGTTACAATCCGAAATCCAATGTCGACAACTGAAGGTTGTTGGCATTTCTCTACTTCAAAGAAAATTTGTTAGAATTTGATAGGTTTCAATAGAACCTATCAGGCTATAATCCAACACTAGTGTGGCGACCGAAAGCGATTGGCGCTTCTTTATTTTCAAAAGGTTATGTTAAAATATAGTATGTTCCACTTTGAAACATACCAGATTACAATCTAGCACTCACTCGGGGGCCAGAGGCAGTTAGTGTTACTTGTTTCAAAGAAAATATGTTAAAATCTGTCTTGGTAAGCTCTAGTTTGACACCTTGCATCGGCGACAGGAGCCGAGTTTCGGCGGATTCTACAACAGAATTTGATAGGTTCCACAACAGAACCTAGTGGGTTCTATTTCGACATCCCTCATGAGTGATTGAGAGGAAGAATAACTTAATCTTTTAATAAATCTTTAATTTTTAATAAAGTAACAGCTTTAATAATAAGTAATTTGTTAGACAGTATTCTTAATAAAGTAGTGTATTTGGGGCATTCTTATACGTTGAACTTTGCAATATCTCCCCTTTTCCCTAAAAATTCTGCCGCCTCTAATTGACCACTACAATCATATGGCCTTAGATGTTGTGGGCTTAGACCCTTGAATACACGGGCCTATAGGATAGTCTGAAAAGAATTTGGAGCCCATCAAGGAGCAAAGGGTCAAGCAGTAATTTTACCTCCATTTTCATCAATTATATGGATGCCAGACTAGGGTTCCTGTCTTTCGTCCCTTCAAAAGGCAGGAAGAAACCCTAGTAGCCGTCAGTCTCAGAGGCGCCTCTGCACATTCGACGGTACGAACACTTCATCTTCAGCTCCTCTCTTCCCCTAGCTTCCATTTGATCTGAGTTATTAATTTTTTTTCTTTTGTTTCTGGTTTCTCAAAAAAAAAAAAAATTTGTATCTGATATTGTTTAGTTTTGTTCTGCTTATCGCTTGTTTGGTCGCTGGGAAGATTTGAGGAAAAAGAAATACACCATCTCATTTTCCGCATTTTTCCTCGGAAATTAGCTAAGCTTTTTTATTTTTCTCTTTTGGTTAGTTGGGTAATCTCAAATCCCCGTTTGTTAATATATACCGATTTACAATTTGCAAACCCTAAGGCGCCTTTCGCTTACTCTTTGTCTCTCACTCTCATGCGGTAATTTTTCTTTTTAAACCCTTTTTTGGTAATCTTAATTTTTTTAATTATTAGTATTTCAATATATATATTTTGGATCTAGACACTATTATAAGAGTTGGTTTTTAGCAAGCTATAATCTGATTTATGGCTGCTTTACCCAATTTCCGACATGTAAACGAATTAGGCCATAAAGGAGGATAATTTTAATTTTTGGCACTTGGAAATTATAAAAAGAATGTTTATCACATGATTTGTTTGTAATTAAAGATTGTAAAATTGGTGTTATTCAATGAGTTTGTTTTTGAAATGTTGTGTTTCATCACTCCATGCTGAGAACAAAAGTTTTGGGGATTTGATTTATTAGTGTGCTGCAATATGCAGAAGCTACGATGGTGAGGATTAGTGTTCTCAATGATGCTCTCAAGAGCATGTACAATGCCGAGAAAAGGGGGAAGCGCCAGGTCATGATCAGACCATCCTCAAAGGTTATCATCAAGTTTCTTTTGGTGATGCAGAAGCATGGTAACCATTCATTCTATTTTGCATAATTTATAACCGGGATCGTTGTTTTATGACTTTGGTTGTTTTATGTTTATCCTGATGTATTTGCCATGATAGGATACATTGGCGAGTTTGAGTATGTTGACGATCACAGGTCTGGTAAAATTGTGGTTGAACTGAACGGAAGGCTGAACAAGTGTGGAGTTATTAGTCCACGCTTTGACATTGGTGTCAAGGAGATTGAGGGTTGGACTGCTAGATTGCTTCCTTCAAGACAGGTTAGCCCGACTACCAAGTGTTTTCGGTTTTATTTTGTGCTGAGATATTTGAAACCTTGAAACGGCATTCATTGTGTCATGTGCTTTACTAAGTTAGAGTGAATTGACTTTGGAGTTCTTCCTAACTACTTTCTTTTATTTGGATTTTGCAACGAAGACCTTTTTGCAATTTTGTTTACTGGCTATATTTGAATCTGCAGTTTGGTTACATTGTATTGACAACTTCTGCTGGCATCATGGATCATGAAGAGGCTCGTAGAAAGAATGTTGGTGGTAAAGTGCTTGGTTTCTTTTACTAGTTCAAGCGTACTTAGAAGAACGAGGCTGAAATTTTTCGGTCTGATGAGCATTTTGGTGTATTCCTAGAGATGCGTAGATTGGGTCCATGTTTGGTTTGATTTTGTGTTGTTTGGGATGCAAGTTACCGGTTGTTATTGGCATTCTTTGAAGAGACAAGAATTTTGTTTTCACAATTTGCACTTGATCTATAAGCAACATATGCATTTTATTCTAGTTTCTCGTCACTCTTAACAAAATCCAACTATCACGAAGTACCGAATGTCAATGCTAACACAAATGATATTTGCTACATGGTGTCAAGAATTGGCTCCAAATTTATTCGTCAATCTTCTTGTTTGAAGAGAATCTTTGTACCACTAGCAACCACCATCGTTGACTATGCTGTACGTAGGTTTGATTTGAACGTCTTGTAAGGAGCTTGTATAACTTTTAACGAGTTCCACTAGGATGGTAAAAACTACAAGGGCGATCAAATTGTTGGATTGAATTGAAAACATCATAGCAATTTAAATTTTGTGAGAAAAGGTATTTAAACTTAGTTACCAAGGCCCTGTACGTCTTGTATTGCTATTTGTGGTTTTTTGAATTCCTATTTGCTTAATTGAAACTTGTCTTTTGCGTAACCAAGTGATTTGAAGAGCTCCTTATTATAACGCCAATGCGTTCAAAAATGGGCATAAAGTCCAAATGTACGCCATGGAAAAAGTATTATATGGATAACGTATTGTGACAGTGATCTTTGTTAATACTAGGGGAATTTATGATAGTGTTTTAATGAAAATTATATTTAGTATATTTGTATGGCTTTGTTTTGAATTGTGGAAAACATATCATTTCATACAAAAACTTAATCAACATTACAATAATTGTGACGCATAATACGTTGCAATTTACCCCAACACCCTGTAGGAAGTGTTTAATGTCTATGCCAACATTTTTGAAACTGTTGCAAAATATGCTACGGTGGTGTGATTACAACTATCTAGATTGACCAAAATACCTATTAGGGTTTTTCTCTCTCCCCTCTCACTTTCCTTTGCAGCCTTCGTCTTCTTCCATTTCCCTCCTTCTGCCGCCTAGCTCACTGCCCCTTTGTCACTCTCTAGTGTGGCAACTACTCCGTGTTTCTTCGGCGTTGCGAACTCCGTCTTCAAGCATCTTTGGCATAGCAGACTATGAACGAACATCCACAATGAACTCTGTGTGAGGGTAGATTCTCAGCTGCTGAGATCGTTGGTGAACTCTGCAAGGAGAGATCTCCTCTTGCCACAGTGGCCGTGTGGAGGTGATTGATGATCTAGCGCACAGTGATTGACAAACGATGAGGTCTCCATTTGACCTTCATCACAAATTGGCCTTCTCTCCTCTCAGACTCCTTTGCGCGACATCGATCTTCGCGTGTTTGTCAAGGAAGCATCGACAAATCTCCTCCTTTTCATCCACAGTCGCCATTGCCACGAACAGGTCTCATCAGATCTCCTTGGCATTGTCCTCTACATGACGGTAAACGTTGCTTGATCTGCAGACCCATTCTAGCCACCATCGCTGAAAGATGAAAGCTCAACAACTTTTTAGGTTTTTACCGTGTGATCTTGTTTCTGTTTTTGTGTTTGTTTATAATTTTTTTTTTTTTCCTGATTATTTTTTTTAACTTTTATGTATTTCTGTGATTTCCTAGTGATAGAGACGGCCATGGTGTCACTAGTACAACTTCTTAGTTTTTTACCGTGTGATTTTGTTTCTATTTTTGTGTTTGTTTATAATTTTTTTTATTTTTTTACTGATTATGTTTTAAAATTTTTTATGTATTTTTGTGATTTCCTAGTGATAGAGACGGCCATGGTGTCACTAGTTTTGGTGGTTTTCGACCAGTAACTATGTGGATACGCCAGTAATCGCAGTAGATACCAATGGTATCGACGGTATATGTCAGATATCGAATACCGCATAATGTTATCTAACCATGATGGATACCAGCTAGTAATCATAGTGGATACTAAATACCTTAAGGCTACATCTGGCATTATAAAATATAATATAATGATATGACGTGGCATTCTTGCAATTTTTTTTAATGACATAAATCAATCCAAGCTATCTTTTTATGGCATATATGTAAAGAGCGCAAGTAAAGAAGGGAAGGAAAAAAAAGGAATTTGGAGGAGGAAACATCTGTGTTACAAGTCCTGTGAATTTGGGTCGGGCCTCAGTCCATGCAGGCTGGAGGGAAATACGAGCCGGGTTGATAAAGAAACCATAGAGCCCAGCTAGTCTTGTAATATGCGGGTCCGGCCGGCCCATATGTCAACCAACTTGAGCCTGCCGTATTAATTCCAAACAAAGATGTTTTGTTTCAATAAAACTCGTTACTTTCAACTATTGGTCATTTGATGAGGTTGACAACTTGAGGCGGAACTATTAGGGTGTTTGAGAACAAGATCTCATGAGGTACTATATTCCACACAAGACACACAAGAATCTTGGCCGCCCTTACAATTTTTTTCTTTTTAAAAGTAAAATAAGATAAAATAAAGTAAACTTCTTCTCTTGAGTTGCAGAGTACTTTTTCCCAAAAAAAAAAAAAAAAAAAAAGGGACTAGGGCCATCTTCGACGTGTGTGTGTTAAGAAAGAAGTGGAGAAATTATATCGCCATTTTGTCCAAATGGAGCACTCATCCAATGACTTGTTATTTCCCCACTCGTAACTAGTGAAGGGCTTGCAAATTCAAGGAATATGTGGTGTTATGTAAAATTGTACGTTGGAAAAATTAGTTTGAAACTTGACTTGACTCAAAAAATTGTATTAGACATTAAATACTACTAATTAAACCTAGTTATGACAAAGGAAACAGTAACAGCAAAGCTAAAAGAAATTAGATACAACCAAAGAGAGTCCTCAACTCAACATAGATTGGATGTATAAACTGAGTTCTTGTCTAGGATCACTAGAAAAAAAAGGGGTAAAAGAAAAATAAAACACTCAGGTCTCAAAGCATAATTAACAAGCCTAAAACAAAAAAAACAAAACAAAACAAAACAAAACATGGTTGTAACTTGTAAGACATTGCCAAAGGTTTGTAGTTGCCCTTTTGTTTTTGCTTTTGACCTTGTTGATCAACCCATTTCGTCATCTGCCCCGTCTTTGATACCCGTGTTGCCGATGCTACTAAGAAGAAGAAGAAGAAGAACGCGACAAGCCTTGAATTCCATTGGCTTCACCTTGAAGAAGTTGAGTGGATATTCTAGGATGGAGGAAGATCAACTGAGCTTTCTGAGGCGTTAGAAAGTTGATGTACTTGAGACATTTTAGTGGTCTTTTGTAGGTGTTAGGGAAGGTGGGGAGAGGATCTTCTCAGCATATACTTGTGAGCACAACTGTTTTTTTTTTTGTTTCTTCCATTCACTTTTTTGCTAACTTAGCTTTATTAACCCCTTTTTTCATGTCTTGTATTATTAGTTTTTTGACATTGTTATATTTCACATGGTGGTCCGTACGGATATCCGAAATATGGATAACAATTTTGAGCGGCGCTATTCAGTAACGACATCTCTAGTGATTCTTGAGTGTTCACTTAACACTTTCTTACTTTTAATAATTACATCAGATAACTCAATTTCTTATTGCGATGGGTTATTTACCTAATTCGAAATGGACTAAATTTCTTAATTGTGGTTATTAGATTGTGACCTAATAAGAATAGCTCAACAATCTTTTTTTTTTTTTTTCCTTTTAGCCAAAGGTAACAAATCAACCAAATGACAGAAATACTAGATATTTAAATGATTTAGGGACCAACACGTGACAAGCACTTAAAATGCTCAAAATAGTTAATTTGCAGTTCCATCCTTTTGTTTAAGCCAATAATTTTGATTCGTCCCCTATAGCAATTTGCATTAGTTTCCCCTCTCATCTTGTTTGTAATCTATATATGCTTTTATTTACAGAATAGACAAATGGTTAGAAAAGGTTTTTTTAAAACTTCCACATAAGTTGTTTTATCAGAAAATAAATAATTTTCCAAGCATGTATTTTATACTTGTGCTTTACAAAAATTATCTTGCCCCCACAAAGGAAACGAGCCGAAGTCGTACCTGGACGCAGGGTGCATCAGGAGACAGGAATGCAATAGCATTACCTTGTGGGCTATTTATGGCCCGTTTATCAGATGGTATTACGGGCCTATGTGGACTGGGCTACAATGGTTAGACTTAAAAACGGGCCACTTGGACTTGGACTTAGGGTTAATGAGACAATTGGCCCAATTACGTTTATTGGATTGAAATATGACTCTAATTTGTAAAATTTTTACAAATATCTCATAATGATATCATTAAAATTATTTATATGTAATTATATAGTACAATATGTAATATCATTAAAGATATTTTTAAGATATTTTAAATTTTATGTTAGATTTTAATTTCATAATAACAATTTAGACACGTATTGTAATTTTTTCCAACCCACTTATGATTTGGGTTTGGGAAATTCTAGGGCCGACTATACAGTTACAATCTTTGTAAGTACACAATTTATTTTGATTCCTCCTATTTTTTAAGTAAGTAAATAAAATAATAAAAATGTTAAATTCCTCCTTCCCAATAGATTAGTAAACACGCTACAGAAATCTGGAACTTAATTTACATTTTGTGCCACTAAATATTGGAATTTCAAATTTGGGCCCCAGTAATAACACTAGTCAAAGGTAAACAATATAATACTTATCCGGCAAGTCAAATGACTTATGCACAAGATTACTGCCAAAAATCTATCACAAGTTGCCATAATCAACAGGGGCAACCTATGGTCTCTGATCACTAACGTCCATTGTCGATCGTTGGAGAGTAATAGAGGAGACTCTTTTCTTTTTTTTTTTACAATTTTTTGGAATATTTTTCATTTTCAAATACAAGATGATCAAGTTGTAGCTCAACGGACAATAATCTGGTAGATTATTGTTGATAATTCATTGGATTTTTTTCTCATGTCACCAAAAATGGTCACCTGGCTCCGACTCTAATCACTAGAAAGTAATCTAGTTCTACAAGATTATTTCTTTTGTTCAACAAATATCACTGAACCATAAAATCATCACAATAATTGGACTGTAAAATTATTACACAGACACACAAAAGCGCTACACAGTTCCACAACAATGTAGATTGAACAAGATTACAAAAATCACATAATCAGATCACAAAAACAAGATTACAAAACCAAATAAAAAATCATTACAAAATCAATTCTTGAAAATAGTAATTTCGACGATGATTATAAACTTAGTGCAGTTGCTCTTCATCGAGATTGCGATAAATCGAGACAATTTGTAATAAGCATAAAACTTCATTTTCCCTGCCAAAGAAATTTCATCACCATTCAAACAATCAAACACAATTTTAATGACATTTTAGCACAAACCACAAATTTTTCGAGCAAAATAAACCACAAATATTGTTTTGCATCAAAACACAAATTTAGAATCATCAAACTCTGAGAGAGAGGTAAACGGCTTCATATTGGGTGGAGATATATGCGACGGGGATGAATCGACGAGATCTCATCATATATATCTTGAGTTTTCAATCTCACAAGCTTACGGAAATGATCTGTGAGCCCATCTCTTTGTGGTTCTAGATTCGGAATGGAGGACAGACATAGAGGCGGGAGAGAGAGATGATCGTGGGCGTGGCATAGGTGACAGTTGAACGAACGAGCAACTCTAATTGAGAGGAAAACAAAAGAAGTCACTAGAGAAGCTGTCGCTGGGAATTATATTACAAAGCATGAAAATTGAGAACAGAATAGAAATACTAGTCCGTACACACAACCTTTTGCTACAGAATGTATGGCTTTGACAGGCAACCGAATTTACCAGTGAACTTAATGAAACGTTAGAGCAAATAGCGTGTATCAAGCTCCAAAAGAAACAAAAGAAAAAAAGAAAGATACACCAGAGGTCCAAGTATGGCTTTTAACAAATTCTCTACAATCAATGAAAAATTTTGATGAATACATGTCGCGAAATCCTTGACACAAATGTTAGAAAATTACCTTTGGTGAAAGCTATTACCTAAAAAATCCAAGAACGTTAATGTTGGATCACCAAGAATCAATAGACGAATAAACGGAAGTGTACATGAATTCATAATGACTAATTACTATTTAGAACCGTACGGTTTGCCTTTCAAATCAACATGTTTTCCTAAGAGAATCCTTTAGTTTTCTCTGTTTGATGATGAGATGTTAGAAAGAATGTAATGTTATGTGTGATCTGGAGACTATAACCATAATATATAGACAACTTTCTTGTTATCTTTTAGCATTTCTATTTGAGCCCATCATAAAAATAAAAATTACCCTCAAGTCTCTACGCATTAAAGACCCACACCTTATCAAATACATTAAAGCCCAAATTACCCAATCTTAAAAGATCACCTTTAAATGGGCTTAACCTTATATGACAGTCTGCAACACATAATTATCCATATATAAGCCCAACATTGGATTATGAATCCAGCAATCTCCCACTTAGGCTACATGTTTAACTTTATAATCACATATTGCAAAAATAACCTATGAGCTCAACTTTGCTGACATTACCAAAACGTATCTATAACCAATCCGGCCCATTAATCATACCAATATAGGATTAAAGCAGCCTTCATTACATCTGTCGTAACTCGACCCATTAATAGTCACATATGCCAATACAACTGAATGATATGGATCAAGATGTGGATATGTAGCATGGAAATTTAATGCAATGTGATCTTAACATACTTATTTCCAATAGATCCACCCTTAAACTTTAGTGAGATCAAACCATACCAAAATCAGAATATAAATAAACCAAAACTTTATTTTTGTAGAAAATAACCTCAAAATATCTAAAAACTAAAATAACTGAAAGTGTGTCTATATCATAAAAGCATCTAAAATTACAAACTTTTACTAAAACTGAATATCCTCAACTGACATGACACCTACACGAACAGTATGCTCATGAAACACTTTAGGTGGCAATCTCTTAATAAGTAGATCCGCAACCATAGAGTTTGTTCCGATGTACTCTATAGATAACTGTCAGCTCTGATTTCTTTTTTTAACAACTAGAAACTTGATGTTTATATGCTTCGACTTTGTAGAGCTCTTATTGTTGTTAGAATATAGAACTACCTACTTATTGTCACAAGATAACTTGAGTAGTCTTTCAATACCGTCAATTATGCATAGCCTTGTGACAAAATTCCATAGCCATATTGCGTGATTAAATGTCTCATAACATACTATGAATTCTACCACCATAGTAGAAGGGGCTATAAGAGACTGTTTAGCACTCTTGTTGGAGATAGCACCCCCAACTAGAAGGCAGATATAGCCCAACATAGAATTCATACTATTTTGGTATCGAGCATAATCGGAGTTGATATACCCAATGATCTCAAGCTGATCCGACCTGTGATATATGAGCATATAGTCTTTTGTTCTCTATAAGTACCATAAGAATGGTTGGTTGCTTTCTAATGGTCTACTCCTAGATTGCTTAAATATTTGCCCAACATTCTAGTAACATATGACATATCTAGACACGTATAAACCTAAGCATACATCAGACTCCCTACTGCTAATGCTTAATGAATCTTATGCATTTTCTTTTCCTCAAAATTATTCTTAGGACACTTACTGAGACTAAACTTGTCTCCTTTAGCCACAGGGATATCACCTGATATGCAATCCTGCATGCCACATCTCTTGAGAACCTTTTCGATATAGCCCTTTTATCATAATCTAAGAATACCCTGAGAGCAATCTCGATGAATTTGTATGCCTAAAACAAAAGAGGCATCACCAAGATCTCTCATATCATCTCAAAATTCTTAGCTAGAAATCTCTTGATTTCATGTAATAAACTTTTGTTGGCAAGCAAAATTTCATTAACATATAAAACTAGAAAAATATATTGCTCCTACAAAACTTATGGCATATGCAATCATCAACCAAATTCATTTCAAAACCGAACAAGATGATCACTTGATGAAACTTGAAATACCATTGTCGAGATGCTTGCTTGAGTCCATTGATAGATTTTGTAAGTTTGCAAACCATATTCTTTAGGTCTCCCAACATAGTTTTTTGGTTGCATTATATAGATGTTTCATCAATGTTGAGAAAAGTTGTCTTTACATCCATCTAATGTAACTTAAGATTAAAATGTGCCACTAATGCCATTATAGTCCTAAAAGAGTCTTTTGAAGAAACTAAAGAGAAAGTCTATGTATAGTCGATGCTTTCTTTCTATGTAAAACCCTTTGCAACAAGACAAGCCTTGTATCTTTCCATATCACCTTTCGAATCCTTTTTCGTCTTAAATATCTATTTGTAACCATTGGGTTTCGCTCCTTTTGGAAATTAGACAAGATCCCACATGTCATTGTTCTTCATGGACTTAATCTCCTCATTCATGGCATCGATCCACTTCTAAGACTTAGAACATTCTATGGCTTGATGAAAGTTGATCGGATCATCTTTTATCATTCCAATATTTGTTGGAAAAATAATACATAGTAGAATTTTAAAAATTTTATACCAAAGTATTTTTCAAAATACAAATTTGACATGCTATATGCATAAATTAACCAGATCTTACTAACCTCATAAATGCAAAAAAGCTCCAGCAATCTGTGAAGATATGTGCGCTCTAGAAGGATCTCACCCAATTAGCCTTCTTTGCTATTCTCTATCCACGATAGATGTGTATGCGGGCACACTTGTACAGCTTTTCCGCCAATCAACTCTCCTTCCAACCAATTAAGAAATACCCAAAGCTATAGTTCGTGAGTTATAAACAATAACTCTTTGGGGAGTTTCAGAGTCTCACTCTTGATTTCTCAACTGTTCTAAATAACTTATGAGACTCACTCCCCTTTTATAGAGGTTGGGCCTAGGAGTTTATCCTTATCAGAAAAGGCCTCAAAAACTTGAATCAGAACCAAATCATGATCAATATTTGATAAAATCTATGTGAAAAGACTTGATCTTTTTATCACTTGGTCGGCAGGCCGAACTGACAAATCGGCCTACCAAACTTGCTTCTTCGACAGGCCGAACTTAAAGATTGACCTGTCGAACTTTCGATAAATGATTTATGTAAATCTTTATTTTCTACATGAGATTCTTAGGATAGAGCCTTAGTTTTAAGTCAAATAACCTAATAAAGAAGTTATCTTATTAAAATAGTCAAATCTCGATAATCTATAGGAAAATAAATATTCCTGATAATTCAACAAGGTTATCTTGAATTAATTTATTCAAGTTAATCCAATCGATAAACAAACATGAATTATCCAATCCTATCGAATTTTCAGTCAATCTGATAAATTGACACAAGTCACCAATTATTAGAAAAGTACGTCGTATCGTTACAGGATTTTTATGAGCTAGCAAAGGGGACTTGATGGACCTATATAGTTTGAACTCCCGATAATTATGAAACCCAATACCTTAGATATACATTTCACAATTATCAATTCTAACACTACTCTACTAAAAGCTTAGAGCTGCACTCTCAAACTATATAGAATTACGAAGCCCATTTAGCTAAGTCTCCATGACATATTATAGTGTATCGTATCCCCATAGGATTATCCATAATCAGCTTAAGGACAAGTTCTATTTTACTTTCTCAATTATTTTTATCTTACGTTCCATTTTCTTACCATCGAAAAACTTACCATTCAAATACAGTATACTATTTGGTTACACATATGTATCCAAATAGTTAGACGCTCTAGTTTCTCAATTATAGGATAACGCATATAAGAGGATATCAACTACCCCTAAAGTGGACCTATGGATTTCATATCTATGAATAACATGTCTACGCTATCAAGAGTCATCCTCTAACATACCAATATACGTACCACTATTAAAATATGGATGTCATCTTTTGGTATATCAAAAGACACAAGTCAAGACAACGGGTCTACTATTCATCTTAAGATTAAGATCTAACACAAATAATTGTCTAAAATGAATTGATTTGCTGAGAAAGAATTATTAATCCAAATCAATTCACTTTATGTCCTGATCCAATATATCGTCACTTATGACAATGTGTCAATGTTTTTATTTGCAGAGTCCACCTCCAATGGCCAAGACAAACCATCTCCCGTTAGGGATATAGACAACATAACAATCTTTGCATGAATAAAGTGCTCAACTTTATTTCCTCGATTGTGGATCTTATGATTTAGACTGTCACCTTAAGAATCATGTATTCCGCGTAATCTATCTATCATATGCCCAATTCTTAAAGGTTTAGACCGATAGTCTCAGACTGTTGTTTGCTTATTATACATTCAATAAATATGAACATAAAGAGGACAAAATTTGATATAAATAATAAATAATTTATTAATAAAAATTTCTTCAAAATATATTACATTTTTATTTTTTAGGGCATACATGTCTTGGAGGAACACAATGTAGTCGTCTGGCACTGCACTTCTTTTTCTCTAGTCGATCTCCTTAATGGCATAGGTATTTGAGATGATAGAGTTTGTTCTTCTAGAACAATTTCTTGAATGGAAGGTTCTTCGACATTGTCTTGATCAATGTCAATAACAACTATGTGAATATCAACATATTTCTTTTCAAAAACAAAGTCCCTAACCTTATCTCCTTCTACAAACTAGACATCCTCAAAGAACCAAGCATTTTCTGAATTGAAAATTCGACTTAGTCATGGGATCATAAAAATTATACCCTTGGATATTTTAGAGTATTTAATAAAATAACAATTCACCATCCTTAAGTCAAGTTTCTTTTCATTAGGCCTCTAAGGCCTTGCCTTAGCTAGACATCCCCAAATATTTAAGTGCTTTAAACTAGGCTTCTTGTTCATCTAAAGTTTGTAAAGGGTTTTGGCAATTGTTTTAATTGGAACGCTCTTAAGGATTAAATGCTACAGTCTTAAGCGCTTCTCCCTAGAGTAATTCTGATAAGGTGGCATGAGAAATCATACTCCTCACTATGTCTTTGAGCGTCTTGTTTTATCTTTTAGTAACACCATTCATGATAGGCGAACCCGACATAGTGTACTATAGGACAATACCTTATTCCTCTAGGAATTTAGCGAATAGTCTTGGACATTGTTCATCTGAACCATCATATCTGCTATAGTATTCACCACCACAGTTAGATCTAACGCTTTTGATTCTTTTTTTTAAGTTGGTTCTCAACTTTAGTCTTAAAATTTTTGAATATATCCAACAATTGTGACTTTTCATGAAAGATATATATGTAGCTATATCTAGAAAAATCATCTATGAATGTTATAAAATATTGTTGACATTCTAAGCAACCTTAGAGAATGGCCCACAAATATCCATATGTATAAGTTTTAAGACGTATAAAGTCCTGTTGGCTTCAAATTTTCTTATATTAATTTGTTTCCTCTTTGTATAGTTAACAAAAGCATCAAAATTTGTAAAATCTAAAGGGGTTAGAATTTCATCTGACATAAGTCTCTCTATTTTTTATCCAAAGATATGACATAATCTCTTATGTTATAACATAGCCGAATTCTCATTGGTTAATTTTCTCTTTATAACTCGTGTACTTAATTGCAGGGATTCATTAAAATAAAATAATTGTATCAATTAAATAAAGATTAGTGTAACCTGACAAAGAACTGGAATAAACCAATTTTGAATTATAAAACAAACTAAATTTTCCATTCCTAAATGAACAAGAATAACTAGATTTGTTCAAAACAAAAATAGAAATCAAATTTTGTCTCAAAGACAGTATAATAAAATTCTCATTATAATCTAAATAAAATCCAGTCTTTAATAATAATCTAAATTTTCCTATTCCCTCAACTTGAACCGTCTTGCCATCGCCCACATAGATGCATCTTTCAACATCACATGGCTCTTGGCAACTCAAGCAACCCTGCAAAGACAAACTAATGTGAGTTGTTGCACCAAAATCTATCCACCACATGTGTCTAGTAATGAAGTTAAATTAACTTTAGAAGAAACTAAATTAAGAGGCATACCTTTCTTAGCATGCCGTGCATGATAGTTACTGCATTGTTTCTTCTTATGCCCTTCAGCTGCATAGAAGAGACAACCAATACTTTTCGATCATCCGGTTTCTTTTGATGTTTATTTTGAGGTGCTGTAACTGCAGCTTCCTTATCCTTTTTCCTTTTCTTTCCCTTGTCCTTTTCCTTAAAGGTTGAGGTCAGGTGAGCACTTTCTACCTTATCTTACTTCAGTCTTTCCTCTTCCTAAACACAGTATGGGATAAGCTCATTCAAAGACTAATTCTCTTTCTGACAATTGTAGCTCACCTTAAACTGGCTCAATTGTGTCAAAAGGGATCAAAACCAGATGCTCCAACAAGTCCTCAAAGAGTTCTAGTTTAAGTGCTTTTAATTCAGAAGCAAGATGATACATCTCCATGATGTACTTCCTATATTGCATTTGCCCTTATACATTATTTGCCCTTATACGTCATTTGCCCTTAAGAAGTAAAAATGTAATATGTTTTTGAAGACATTTTGATCAATAAAGAATTTATTTATTATTTATATACTAAATTGTTGTCCTTTTTACGTTCATATTTGTTGAATGTATGATAAGCAAACAAAAGTCTGAGACTGTCAGTCTAAACTTTTAATAATTGGGCAAATGATGGACAGATTATGTAGAAGACACGATTCTTAAGGTGACGATCTAAATTATAAGATCCGCAATCGAGGGAATAAAGTTGGGTGCTTTATTCATACAAAGATTGGTATGTTCTCTATATCCTTAATGGGAGATGGTTTGTCTTGGCCATCAGAGGTAGACTTTGTGAATAGAAACATTGGCACATCATCATAGGTGACGATGTGTTGGATCGAGACATAAAGTGAATTAATTTAGATTAATAATTCTATCTCGGTAAATCGATTCACTTTAGACAATCATTTGTATTGTATCTTAATCTTAAGATGAATAGTAGGCCTGTTGTCTTGACTTATGTCTTTTGATGTACCAAAGGTTGACATCCATATTTTAATAATGGTACGCATGCTGGTATGTTGGAGGCATGACTCTTGATAGCTTCATAGATATGGAATCCATAGCTCCTCTTCAGGAGTAGTTGATATCCTTTTATATGCGTTATCCTATAATTAAAAAACTAGAGCACTCAACCATTTAGATACATATGTGTAACCGAATGGTATATCGTCTTTGGATGATAAGTTTTTAGATAATGAGATAATAGAACATAAGATAAAAATAATTAGGAAGGTAAGACATAATTTATCTTTAAGCCGATTATGGATAACCCTATGGGGATACGATATGTTATGATATGTCATAGAGACTTAGCTATACAGGCTTCGTAATTTTATATAGTTCGACAGTGTAGCTCTGAGCTTTTAGTGAAGCAACATTGGAGTTGATAATTATGAAATGTTTATCTAAGATATTGGGTTTCATAATTATCTAGAGCTTTAACTATATAGGTCCATCAGGTCTCTTTTGCAAACTTATAAAAATCCTATAATAATACGGCGTGTTTTTTCAATAATTGGTTACTTGTATCAAATTATCAGATTGACTGATAATTCGATGGGATTAAATAATTCATGTATGTTTATCAGTTATATTAATTTTGTGAAAATTAATTCAAGATAAACTAGTTAAATTATCAGGATTAGTTAATTCATGTCTATTTATGGGTTGGATTAATTTTGAATAAATTAATTCAAGATAAACTTGTTGAATTATCAAGAATATTTATTTTCCTAGAAATTATCAAGATATGACTGTTTTAATAAAATAACTTCTCTATTGGGTTATTTGAATTAAAACTGAGGCTCCATCCTAAGAATCTCGGTTGGGAAATAAAGATTTGTAGGGATCATTATCGTAAGTTCGGTAGGCCGATCTTTAAGTTCTGCTTGCCGATGGAGCAAGTTCGGCAAGTCAATTTACTAGTTCGGCCTACCGAGGGAGCAATTAATAGGTCACGTGTTTTTATACGGATTTTATTAGATATTGATTCTAGTATTGATTCTTATTCGAATTTTTGAGGCCTTATTTGATAAAGACTAAATCCTGGGCCCAACCTCTATAAATAGGGAATGAGTCTTATTGTTTATTTAGAATAGTTGAGAAATTAAGAGTGAGACTATATTGATGAGACTCTGAAACTCCCTGAGAGCTCTTGTTTGCAAATCATAAACACTAGCTTTGGGTTTTCTCAATTGGTTGGAAGGAGAGTCACTAGGGAAAGGCTGAATGATGTTCGCCTATACGCACTCCGATCATAGATAGAGAATAGCAATGAAGACCAGTTTGTTGAGGCTCTTCTGGAACGTTACACTTCATGAATTGCGGGAGCTTTTCTGCATTTACGAGGTTAGTAAGATCTAGTTAATTTATACATATAAGGTATTAAACTTATGTTTTGAAAAATACTCTAGTTAATTCTAGAACGTTACACTTCACGAATTTCAGGAGCTTTTCTACATTTACGAGGTTCATAAGATCTGGTTAATTTATGCATATAACGTATCAAACTTATGCTTTGAAAAATACTTTGATATAAAATTTTTTAAAATTTTACTGCGTACTATTTTTCCAACAATCAGACTTGTCAAGAGCGTACCAATTTTAGCCTTTTTGTTCTTGACAAACCTATTTTCAATGTTTGTAAGAAACTCCTTAACCGTAGTGATCTTTTCAGACATTGTGCCTTTGAAAGCTTCTAGAATGGCTTCTTCATGATCATTATATACATACGATTTAATTTTTCCCAACTTTTCATATCCCTCTTTTTATCATAGGTACTCTGATCCGTAAGAGGTACATGAGAATCAACCCTTAACGTTAGGTCGAGATCCATCACTCCTAGAACTATCAAGAGGTTCTCTTGCCATTAGCATAAGAATAGAGTTGACGTTGACAATAATATTGGTAGGAGTATTTGTAGCGGAACAGAGAACAACGAACAAACAAAACAAGCTTATATAAGTCTCAAAACAATAATATTAATAAATTCAAATAAAAGTAAACCCTATCTTAAGATACTAGCAACACCATTAACATTTCTTCTTTAAACAAAAATATTAACTTGTAAATGATATCTTCGTGTAGTAATCAAAAAGTGACAATAAGAACATGTCTAACAATAAATCAGAACAATAAAATCTTCCCTTGGGCTGATTTATTGTTCACATGTAAAACCGAATAATTATTACATGTTTATTACCGTAGGTATACATGCAATTCTATTAAATATCGACCTTCTTTTGAGCCAATCAATACTCATATAAGTTACATACACACAACCATTTATATTCCAAAATATATTAATTTCCATAAGAGAGATTACTTAAGCAACATGTTGCTTTAATTAATTTATCTCAAAATATATATAAACATACTAGTATTTGAATTTAAAATTGCACAAAAAATCCAGTCAATGCAGTCAACATCGGTCAATGGTCTAGTCAATGCCGATCAACGGTCTAGTCAATGCCAATTAATGATCCGATTAGTACATGTCAATGGTCTAAATGGGTAGGGTTGGTCAAACCAAGTCGGCTGGGATGGGTTACGTGGTGGGTTAGGTCGAACTGAAATGGTTGGGTTGAACTAGGTCAGCTAACCCTACCCAATTACCCAAACCCTAAATTTTATCCTAACCCATCAACCCAACTAACAGCCAAAAACTTCAATGGGCTTAACCCAATAAGAGGATGAAATCTGAAACAAAAAACTAAAACCCTAGCTCACTACCTTAAACATGCAAACATTACAAACGTGCAGTCATTCATGTTTTTTTTCCCTTCTTCTTGGCAGCCATTACTGCTGTATACATTGAACAAAAAAATTAACCAAAAAGGTTTACCTATTGTATTGTATTCAACCACAATCATATATAAACAAACCAAATATAGATATATATGAATATATAATTTGGCTGAATCCATATATAATTATATTCATATATATATATATATATAATATGATATTCATAACAACAATCCAAATGATATGAATATAATAACGTATTCCCAAAATCAAAATTTATTAAATAGAAGAGAAAAATTTTTCTTAACGCTTTAACATGAAGACGCTTTGATACCACTTATTAGAAAATAACTTTTAGTGAAAACCATCACCTAAAAATCTAAGAACATTCATGTTGGATCACCAAGGATCAATAGACGAATAAGCGAAAGCGTACCTAAATTTATAATGATCAATTACTTTAGAGTCGTGTAGTTGGTCAACACGTCTTCCTAGGAGAATCTTTTAGCTTTCTCTTTACTCTCTCTCTCTGATAATGAGATGTCAGAAAGAATGTAACTTTATGTATGATCTAGAGACCATAACCACTATATATAGATAACTTTTCTGTTATCTTTTAATATTTCTATTTTAACCCATCATAAAATTAAAAATTACTCTTAAGTCTACACATTAAAGGCCTACAACTTATCAAATACATTAAAGCCCAAAGCCTTAGAAGATCACTTTTGAATGGGCTTAACCTTATATAACAATCTGCAATACATAATTATCCACATATAAGCTCAACATTGGATTATGAATCCAATAACAAAGGCCACACAACAAACCACAAAGGAACAAATCCTTCATAAGAAAAACACCACAAAACATTAAAAAAACAAGACAAAAACACAAACTAATTCTTATAAGAACCATCATTATTATATTAAAAAAATTAAAAACCACAAGTTAGCTCGTTAAACACTAAGGAGATTGAGGCCGCTCAACATTAACAAAAAAATGACAAAAAAGACAGGCAATTGGCATACATGATTACTATTGGTGACATCAGTTGATAACACACCAAGAGATGACTCGCCTTTCCTTACAGACCAAAACCTCCAAAACGCAAGCCAAGATGACCGATGCCTTGCGATGAACCCACCTGATCCTTAACTCTAATTGGCAACCATCCTATTCTACAACTTGCGGTGAACCTACACAACTGTAATGAATTGAAAACGCCACACAACTTGCGATGAACCCACCCCATGTTAACTTTAATTGGAAACCATCCTATTCTTCAAGTAGCAACAATCCTAAATCTAAAACCCAACATCGAGTGTTGACCATATAAATGAAAATGTAGTAGCTAATAAACTAATGGTGCAACCAAGCCCTTGGCCAGGAACACATTGCTCTTTTTCTCTCACTCGCTTTTGGTCTTGACTTATAATTAGATATAGAGTCTATTTAGTACATGCGGTTGAAATTGATGTGGTTTTAAACTGATTGTTTGCATAGTGATTTTAAATTGACACTTGAAATGTAAATGTTTGAACAAATAATTTACATTCGATAACTAGTATTAGGATAGCATGAGAATTGCAAGGAGACTAAAAATATGGTCAAAGTGCTCAAAACTAGAGGCTTTGTTCGTTTTAAACCATGTTTATTGTTCTGAATCTTTGTTTTACTTTTATTTGTCAAACGCTAGTTTAACTTGAATCAATAGGTTCACACAGCCAAAAACCTGAGTATGAAATGCCACTAAATTAAAACAAGGGTTAATTGCCTCAATGGTCCTTAATCTATTTAAAAGGTGACAATCTAGTTCTATTCTTTTTTTTTTTTTGGATGAATGATCTCGAACTCAACCAAAAAAAAAAAAAAAAAAGAGTTTAAAAGGGCCAAACTAACAAAAGTCTATTAAATATTAGACAAAAAATCATGTGCCTTACACATGATTGAATTATCAATGGTATTTTAGTAAAAGAATATAATTTTAATTTTTTTAAAATAAAAATAAAAGTAAAATAAAAATAAAAAATTCCTCAAAAGATGGTTATAGAACCACTGCCACCCTTATCGAACCACCCTATTCCATTCCGGTTTCCCTACCCCAAAGTTAATCTTTCCCTCTCTTAGCGTCTCGCCTCCTCCCCCCAATACCTCACACTAGAATTGTCGCTGTTCACGCACCACCCACCCCAAGATCCATGGTGATTAGTGCAACCTAATCCAACTCCGCACCGACCTCTACCAGAGGGGTTACGCCTACCTCCCCATTGGCACGTTGCAATTTAGGTGCCCCTATTCTAACCACATCTTACCCATTAATCTTTAGAAAATGAAATACTAGGGGAAAAAATCACCACCACAAACAGCTTGAATTTGGAGTAAAGGGCTTGCGACGAAGTCGAGAGAAGCTTGTGTGATATTGGGGAGGCTCACAATGGGTTTGTGATAGGGCAGAGGGTGGTTCTAGAGTGGTGGAGTGACGAGCCTTGTTCGCACGAGCTCTGACAGAGGTTATCGACAGCTCTTCAATGACCATCTACGAGTTTGGGTGGCAATCTTATCTAAGTTGGGGGAGCTCCATGAGTTCTTGGTGGGTTTGGGTTTAGTAAAGGAAGAGGCCGCAGTGAAGGGGTGTGGGAGCTCTGTTGGCTTGGGTTCGATGAAGGGGATGATTGAGATAGAAGGGTGGGGGGCTTGGTTTATCTGGATTTGGTGAATAGAGAGGTGAGGGATTTGGGTCTGGCTGCCCGAGGTTGGAGAAGATGAGATTATTGTTTTTTATTCCTGTAGTTCTTATTAAATGTAGCAAATTTAATTAGGGTTGTTTTGGTCTTTATAAAATAAATGATGATTACATGACTAACATGTGATTGATAAAAGTGAGAAAATATATAAATAGTCAAATTGGTCTTTTTGTATCTTTTTTGTCAGTTTGAGATCGTTTTACATGGTATTTAGTTGAGTGATGAGACAAACTTAGTTATAAATAGTGTAAAGTTCTCACATGCTACAGTAATAATAAAAACATTGCTTTGGTGGAAAGCTCTCACATGCTACAATAAAAGTGGTTCTAACCAACAGTTTTCACTATCCTTCTAAACATCTTTTTAGTTAAAAAAAAAATTCAGAAATCGATTGTCATTTTTTAAATAAATCGACGACCATTAGCAATTCATCTTTAATGAGAAAAAATCATTTTAGAGCATAGAAATAATCTAGTGTACCCAAGAGTAGTAGAACCCGGGTCCACGGCCCTCCACGTTTCAAACGCGGACTGTCCCAGGCTCCTCGCGTTTTCATTGGGTCGCTCTCTAATCTCCCTCTCTCTCCCTTCTCTCTCTCTCTCTTTCTTCTATGAAGCCGACCACTTGCTAAAGCTTCGCCAAAGGTAATTCAAACCGCGCTTCACAGTTCTCTTCTCTTCCCTCTCTCTCCGATCTCCCAAGCCTCCTTAATTTCTCCATTTCGATTAATTGCGCCCCCTTCTTTTAGCCATTATTTTGATTTTCCTTTTGCCATTTTTGGCGCTGAGAGGGAATAATCGATTTTTGAGTAAATTTGAATTTGATCTTTCACGTCTAATCCATCGATGGCTGCACCACCGGCTAGGGCTCGCGCCGATTACGATTACCTAATCAAGCTCCTTCTTATCGGCGACAGCGGTTTGTATTTTGTTCCGATTGTTTTATTTTCCAAAAACGAAAATAGGAAGTTTAATATTTTTGAGATCTCATTCGTTTAGTTTTCTTTAAATCTTCGCCTTGTTTTGGGGGTCTTGGGTTTGATTTGTGATTAAGTAGTTTTGTGGTCTTACTTTGTCTAACTAATCTTTGTAAAGTGAAATTGGTGGATTTTCTTATTGAAATGAAATAGAGTGATATTAGCTTTGATTTTTCTTTCTTTGTTTGTTTTGAATAATGGGTTTGAGCTAACAATGGTCTTTAGCTTAAAAATGCTGCTTTCTATTTGTGGATTTGTGTATTTGGATGGTTAGCTGCTTTTTTTTTTGGCTTTTTGTTTTGAATAATTAAATCTGTCATTTCCTATTATGTTTTATCTGTTATGCGATTTTTGAAATGATAGGCTAGTTTGTAAGAATCTGGTTTTTTGTGTTTTTTTGTCTCTTAATACACTTGAAAGCTTTCTACCATCTAGGAAACTACTAAAAGATATCATTTTTATGGTTGGCTCCAAAGGGTCTTACTCTTACTTGGCTATGTTCTTTTTTTAGTTTAAAATCTGGCATGGTTTAGTTTGGACAAGTTTTCAGTAATCATAAATTAATGTGGGAAAAATTCGGCAGGTGTGGGAAAGAGTTGTCTGCTTTTGCGTTTCTCAGATGGTTCGTTCACGACCAGTTTTATCACCACCATTGGGTTCGTATCCCTTGAAACCTTGGAAAGTTTAGTATGTATGATTTATTTAGCAACAGTGTTGATAGGGGAACGTGTCTAATTACTGATTACATGATTTAGTTGATAACATTAAGACATCAACCAACGTGCCATTTTTGGACTTTTTATTTTAGAATCCTGTTGGGGTGTTCATCGTTAGATCCCGCTTATAACAATAATTGACATATGGATTATGGTTTTATGTAATACATTGGTCAAGCACATTTTTATCAGTGGGCATTTGGCCTAGTGGTCTCGGTTTCCCAGCACTTTCTTGCAAAGTCAAGGAGTTCT
The DNA here is from genome assembly GCA_946598075.1 of Artocarpus hirsutus. NCBI lineage: Eukaryota > Viridiplantae > Streptophyta > Magnoliopsida > Rosales > Moraceae > Artocarpus > Artocarpus hirsutus. The sequence continues at coordinate 56,510 of CAMOHE010050860.1, read as the reverse complement.
TTCGAGTTAGGTTTGAGCAAGGCAAGAGCAGCAGCTGGTTCAACAGAAGAAGAGCTTAACCATGAAAACCCTAGGCAATGGACCCGCCCCTTTAAAGGATCTATACTTATATCAGTCAAACTTGTAACTTCTTATGGGTCTTGGTCCAACATCTCTTTTGATTTTTGTTTACTCCCTCATTCACAGAATTGATTTCAAGATAAGAACCATTGAGCTTGATGGGAAAAGGATTAAACTCCAGATCTGGGATACGGCTGGTCAAGAACGGTTCCGAACAATTACAACAGGCATGTATTTGGGCTTCACTAATTTGGTTATTGCTGAGTTGACTGTTTTTATTTGCATTTGTGCGTTTTGTGTGAGACAAATAAATTGCCATGATCATCCGTATTCGTTTACTTATAGAAAAATCACCCAGATTTTTCAAGCTTAGCGTTTCCTCATAAGGGGAAGTTTTAATAAATATTTTTAAATTGCATTTCTAGATGATTAGGTGATTTAATAAAGTTGGAATCTGGCCTGACTAATGATTTTTAAGTTGTTTTGTATTCTGGAAGTACGATCACGTTTGCTTATCCTTTTCTTTCTTTCTTTTTGATGTTTTCTTCAGCTTACTACCGTGGAGCCATGGGAATTTTGCTGGTGTATGATGTTACTGACGAGTCGTCTTTCAACAGTAACTCCTTGTTTCTCCCTATCCTGAAGCTCTGATTTTTGGATGGCTACTTGGTTTTAAATCTTGCTATGTTTTAAAGTTTGAACAAATAAATTGATTGGTTTACTCAGCTGCTGCTCACCTATGCTATTTTCAAAATTTATTTTGCCTGTCATCTCTTTTAAAGGTATTGTGAACTAGTATTGTTGACGTCTTATTGTCTTCATTTTACGTTGGTTGCATTTGATGGTTGAAGAAGCACCTTTACTGTGGTCAAACTTCTTCCATTTCTGGTGTCCCTTTTATAAGTATTTTTGTAAAAACTCTTGGACTTAATTCCTCATTTTGTGCAGACATTGGGAACTGGATTCGTAACATTGAACAACATGCTTCTGACAATGTGAACAAGATCTTGGTGGGCAACAAGGCTGACATGGATGAAAGCAAAAGGGTGTGTATTCTTAACTATTCACTGCATAAAGTTCCTGTTTTTTCCTTGTTCCAAAAAAAAAAAAATTAACTATTTTTTTTTATTGCTTGCCTGATATGACAATGAATTGTTCATGGGCATGAACGTGCTCTCTTGCACCAAGAATCTCTTCGCTATCACCTAGTAGCATAATATATAGATGATTGTTAATGAAGTTCATGCTTGTTTCTGTCCCTTTTCAATCATAAACCTGAGATGCTGGAGATGAGCTTCCTCTCTGAATCTTTTTCTGCATATTTTGCTTTACATGTGCAACTTGCAATTTGTAACTTGCAATTCAATTATGCTCCCACAATGAAATTCTTTTCTTTTTTTCAGGCCGTTCCTACGTCCAAGGGTCAAGCTCTTGCTGATGAATATGGTATCAAGTTCTTCGAAACTGTAAGCAGCCATACGCTTTAGACTTGAGCTTTACGTTCCCATTGCTAAATGGAACAGATGGTTTTATTAGTGCTTATTTCAAATTACCATTTTCCGCAGAGTGCAAAGACCAACCTGAATGTGGAAGAAGTTTTCTTTTCAATAGCAAGGGATATTAAGCAAAGGCTTGCGGAATCTGATTCAAAGGGTGCTGAGGTGTGCCTTCTATCAAATCATCCCTTTTGACTCTTAATTTCCACCATTCTTTGTTGCTTTCAAAAAGCATCCATTTTCTTCCATCCAAAGTGAGTAATTTATAACGTTCTTTGCACTTTTGACTTTCCAGCCTCCGACAATTAAGATTGGCCAACCCGACCAGGCCGCTGCCGGTGGTCAAGCAGGAGCAAAGTCCGCTTGCTGTGGTTCATAATTAACGGAATTTTAGATAAATATATTTATCAAAAAAGTGGGGAAAGATTCTGAAGCTTGCTAATGATTTTTTGTCCCTCTTATTATATTTTTCAGCTACCAGCCTTAGTATTAATCAAGGGTAATAGTTTCTTTTAATTTTCAGCGTCAATTTTTATTTGTGGAATTTATAACAAGACTGCTTCTTCTGCCTTCTCTTTATTAGTCCTTTTGCTTTGGGAGCTTGTCATCATTCACTGTCATGTGTGTTCACTTCCCTTGAAATATTGTAGATAGAAAATCAGGCCTGAGCTTCTTATCAAGAAAAAAAAAAAAAAAATGCTTAGCATTTAGTCTTTGCTCAGATCTTTGTTGATGTATTGGCATCCTATGAACTATTATGCTGTCAAGATGTCATCTATCTTTCTGAATGTCTTCTTTATATTGTGATGAATGTGGTTTGTATAACCACAAACGTGATGACCTTTAAATATATATATATATGCTAAGCTAATTAATGCCTTTTCATTCCTGTTCGTTTTCAACGGAATTAAAGTACAATTATACCATAAGAGGAAAAAAATTCAGCAAAATAAATGAATAAATAAATAAAAAGAGATAAAAATTCGGCAAGTTCTAGTACAAGCTTTGGTATGATCACATTCTTTACCAAATTCAGCAACCGTGAAGTTGAAGCTTTGAATAGAAGAACATCAAAAAGATTCTAAATGATCAGGGCTCATGGTTAACATCCATTTATTAGTTTGTTTCTTATACGTAGAATTTTTAAAACTTTTTTATTCTTTTTTCTTTTTAAGGGTATTCTGGACATTTTATCAAAAAAGTATCATCTTAAGCAAAATTATAATGTTGCACCTCAAATAATATAGTTGTTGTGTATTGCACCCGAACTTTCATTTGTATAAAATTCCACCCTGAATTTGAAACTTCGTTGCAATGTAGTTCTAATAATTGATGGTTGTTAACAGATGGTTGGTTGGAAACATGTGTGATGCACGTGACCAAGTTTTTAAATGCAGAGGTCTGCCATTTTGGGAAAAAAGATAGCTTGACACGTCTTGAAGGGGAAATTTCAGCGCACATAATCACGAGAAATGTTGCGTCCCCTTTTTGGCTTCTCAAGAAAAAAAAAAAAAAAAAAAAGGAAGAAATGAAGGAGACAGAATTTCATCTGCTCTGCGGTAGGCGATTCAACCATTTAATGTCTTCAACCATCTAAATACCAGAGAGGAAGAGAAGCATATGGCCGTTACAGTAAGGGTGGAAAAACAGGAAGATGATATATATATATATATATATATATATATTCAACAAACGTATATAAAACATTAAATTGTGCCTTTATTTGGCATTTTGGTTGCAACTATTCGTTCTAATTAACAAACAATATAAAATCTTTAGCAGTTACACTAAAAAAATTGTTATAATTTAAAAGTTTTTATATGCTATAGTTTTCAAATCCAGTTCTTATTGCTTTTTCAGACACCCTGTCTATTTTATTCAAAATAAAGAAATAAACCATTGGAGAGAAAAAAAAAAAAAAATTGGATCGCAACTACGCAATTCCTTAAGAAAATAGAAGCTTAAATTGCAATGGTGTTTGATAAGTCGATTGAAACCAATTACTTCCAACGCACTACAGTGTAAAACTCTTTATAGCTACAGTTAAAAAAAGTTGCTACAGTATAAATATCTCATATGTTATAGTTTTAATCAAAATTTTTAGTTCCAATAGGTATGTTAAACGCCCTACGCATATTGCAACTTTGTAATTCCATGAACAAAACACAGCCACCCTTTTTCCTTCTTACCAATTTCTTTCATTTTTACCAATTGCAAACCAATTCATTAACGCTACAACCAGATAATACATAACATAGCCAGTAACAAAGCCAACCATAACTTTTTAACTCTTTGACTCCAAAATATTCCTTGTTTCTTCAAGCCTATTAATCCTGTTCAATAACCCAAGAATCACATTTCTTGCACAAGCACAAATTGGTGGATGGATCCAAATGAAAAACCCACATCAACGATTTCCTTCACCCTATAACATCAAGTTCAAATACTCAAAAAAGATGCTTTAAATCAAATCAAAGATACCCATAAAAAAAATCACTTTTACCTGATTATTTGGCACCCATAAAAGTGCCTACCAGGTATGTCGAAGTCCAAATGGATAGTATTTTCACCTGTTGCCCACAGACACACCTTCTCTCGTCTTGATTCCCCATCCTATGCCTTTGCTATTTTCCCTTAATGTTCTTTGCCCCAAACGTGAACTCTGATGAAAAGAAAGATGAAGGGGTTTGCAAAATGATAAGGTCTGCTCCTAAACCATCTCATATGAAAATCTCGTGCTGTTCATCCCTTAACCAGTGTTAACTATCAGACCTCAATTGTTACTGATTTTCAAATCTAATATGTAATTTTTTAGGTGCAATCTACAACTAGAAAAATAATTCAAAATATAACAATATAATTTAGTCTTTTTGTTAATTGAAGTTACTTATTTAAAAATTGACTATTAAAAGTCAACTGTCTCATCGTATTATGATGTCATCATCCACGCCTTCTCTAATTATTTCTCTTCGGTCGAAAATTTTGCCTTCACATGGAAGACATTACACATGCTTTCATTTGTTTACTTTATTCATCAATCTGATGGAGGAAGGAGGCCACTTTTTATTTGCTGACAAACTAAACTAAGAAGAAAAATACTATTCTAATTTGGTTATTAGTGACTAATTCAAACAAGGGAGAAAATTGATTGCCGATTAGAAAAGAAAGAAGCTTCACAATCGCAAAATAAAACTAGGACAAAAAATCACCCATTTCTCCTCAAAAAAAAATTGCCCATTTCTTTCAACTTGTCTTCTTAGCAAAAGCAAATTTTGTTGAAAAATTGTCTATTTATTTTTAGGTAGATGAGACAAATAACCGAAATATGTTTATTGAATTAAAATATAATTTTAATTTGTAAATATCTTATATATGTCCTAAAATGATATTAAAATAATTACTATGTAATTATATAGCATAAAATATGCTATTATTAAAATATTTTTTATGTAATCAAGAACGTTTTTAAAATACTCAGAATATTATATTAAATTTTGATTTCATAACAATAATATGGTAATATATTGTAAAATAATCTTTTTTACTATAAAAATTTTCTTCTTTTTATATTATGTGTTTTTAAATTTATTCAAATACTATACTTTTAGTTTTTGATCTCATTGAGTGTTTACCTTGCGATTAGTTTTTTTTTAGGAAATCTTTCTATTAGATTTAACATACAAATTTATATACTTTCTCGATCGATTTTCAATGTTGACCTAAAATTTGTCTATTAACACTTTTGAATAAAGAAAGAAAACTTTATAAACTCAAAAAAACTTTAAATAAAGGGTTTTGACCTAAAAATGTCAAGGATTGCCTCAAAAATGGCTTTTTTTTGTTGTGTGTTTAGGTTTTTATTTTTGTTTTCTTCTTATTTTTTGAAAGTTCTAATATATTTTTCTGCTAAAGAAGATACGGTAATTTTAAAGATCAGAATCAATCATTGACTGAAAAAGATATAAATTTATGTATCAAATTTAACATAAATATACAACTTCGATGAAATTAAAACTCAAACTTGTGATTTATGAATAAAACCTAAAAAAGAGTATGGTGGCAAATATTTGTAAATATATTTGGACTTTTATGCGGGGTCCTCTTCCGTTTTTTTTTTAGTTGACTACAGCATATTTTAAAAAAATGAAATAAAAAAATAAATTCAAAATCAGGAAGGTGGCGTCGATTTCCAGAAGAAGTGGGAAAGGAAGGAATAAAACGCCACCAACAAAGGCTGAGACACAAAATTCATTCATCATTTCTTTTCCTCACTCCTTTCACGCTGATCAGCTTCTTTCTCTCGCCATTTCAGGTACACAAATTCTCTCGCACATAACAATGGCGAACTCTCATTTTCAGCTTTTCTGAAGAATCATCTCGCTTGATAGTTTCCGAAATCTGTAATACTCGTATTCGTTCGAGTAAGGAATTTGATTTTCTGTAAATCTGACGAGGGTTTGGGTTTTCTTTTCTTTTCTTTTGTTTTCTGGATCGATCGGTGTTTGTTTTGTCGTTGTTTTGATTTTCATCTCTGCAACATTGAACTTCGTTTGATCATTTTTCTTGAAACGAAGAAGAAGAAGCGAACTTCATTTGGTGATTCTTATGACAGTTTTTCCATTTTTTTATTGATCTTGACATGACGTGTGCATAAAGACATTATCGTTTGTTGGATATTTTGTTAGATTTTTTGTTCTTTCCTTGATGAATACGTATGTTTCCGAAGGCTCATATCGGACTTAACATTTTTTTTTCCAGATAAAAGAAATATAGACGTTTCTCATTGAGGTTTGAGATTGAGCGTTAAGTAATTGGTGACACTTGTGAATTTTTAGATAGCTGATTGAAAACATATGGCGTGGTTTAGAGCTGGGTCTAGTTTGGCAAAGCTTGCCATCAGGAGATCTTTATTGCAAGGTGGTTCATATGTAGCGAGAACACGAGTTCTTCCTTCACAAAATCATTATTTTCATACCACAGTCTTTAAGTCGAAGGCGCAAGCAGCGCCTGTCCCTCGCCCTGTGCCCCTCTCTAGGTTGACGGACAGCTTCTTAGATGGAACAAGCAGTGTGTATTTGGAAGAGCTTCAAAGGGCTTGGGAAGCTGATCCGAGCAGCGTCGATGAGTCGTGGGACAATTTCTTCAGAAATTTCGTGGGGCAGGCTGCAACGTCGCCTGGGATTTCAGGCCAAACAATTCAAGAGAGTATGCGGTTACTGTTGCTTGTGAGGGCATACCAGGTTATGGGTCACATGAAAGCCAAGTTGGACCCACTAGGCTTGGAAGAAAGGGAAATCCCAGATGATTTGGACCCTGCTTTTTATGGGTTCACAAAAGCTGACCTTGATAGGGAATGCTTTATAGGTGTCTGGAGGATGTCTGGGTTTTTATCGGAAAATCGTCCGGTACAGACCCTTAGATCCATTTTGACCCGCCTTGAGCAGGCTTACTGTGGGAGCATCGGATATGAGTACATGCACATTGCTGATCGTGACAAGTGCAACTGGTTGAGAGATAAGATTGAAACTCCGATGCCAATGCAATACAACCAGCAGCGCCGTGAAGTTATACTTGATAGGCTTATATGGAGTACACAATTTGAGAATTTCTTGGCTACTAAGTGGACAACAGCAAAAAGATTTGGGCTTGAAGGTGGGGAAACTTTGATCCCTGGTATGAAGGAGATGTTTGATAGGTCTGCAGATCTTGGGGTTGAGAGCATAGTTATTGGAATGCCGCATAGAGGAAGACTTAATGTATTGGGTAATGTTGTTCGAAAGCCACTGCGTCAGATATTCAGTGAATTTAGTGGTGGTACGAAGCCTGTGGATGAAGTTGGGCTCTACACAGGCACAGGTGATGTGAAGTATCACTTGGGAACTTCTTATGATCGACCAACTAGAGGTGGGAAGAGGATTCATTTGTCTTTGGTAGCAAATCCTAGTCACTTGGAAGCCGTGGACCCAGTTGTTGTTGGAAAAACTAGAGCAAAGCAATATTACTCAAGTGATGTTGACAGAACTAAGAACATGGGCGTTTTGATTCATGGTGATGGTAGCTTTGCCGGACAAGGAGTGGTCTATGAAACTCTTCATCTTAGTGCTCTTCCAAACTACACCACCGGTGGGACCATTCACATTGTGGTGAACAACCAAGTTGCCTTTACAACCGATCCAAGGTCTGGCAGATCTTCTCAGTATTGTACTGATGTTGCAAAAGCCCTGGATGCCCCTATTTTCCATGTAAATGGTGATGACATGGAAGCTGTTGTTCATGTCTGTGAGCTTGCAGCAGAGTGGCGCCAGACTTTTCATTCTGATGTTGTGGTTGATTTAGTCTGTTACCGAAGATTTGGGCATAATGAGATTGATGAGCCATCTTTCACTCAGCCCAAAATGTACCAGGTTAGCTGTTTTTCCTTGAAACTTGATATTATTAAGTAATTGCAACCGGCAGCTATGTTTAATTTACATTTTTTGCTTGAGTAATTATTTTCAATCCTTGTTCCTTTGCCTTTCTTCCAGCATACTTTTTTATATGTGTGGTGGTACTGCTTCTTTAGATTAGTCATCCAGATTTCTGACATTTTTCCCTTGATGGTTGCAGGTTATTAGGAATCACCCTTCAGCTCTTCAGATCTACCAAAACAAGCTTTTGGAATCTGGGCAGGTGACCAAAGAAGACATAGATAGGATACACAAGAAAGTTGATGCAATCCTCAACGAAGAGTTCTTAGCTAGCAAAGACTATATTCCTCAAAGAAGGGACTGGCTATCTTCCCATTGGGCTGGATTTAAGTCGCCTGAGCAGATTTCACGTGTCCGTAACACTGGGTATGAAACTGGTTTTCTAAAAGTTGGCTTTATCTAATGTTAAAATTCTTTTATTTAAATTGGTCCACCATTATACAGGGTAAAACCAGAGATTTTGAAGAATGTTGGCAAAGCAATCACATCACTTCCAGAAAATTTTAAGCCACATAGAGCAGTAAAGAAGGTTTATGAACAACGTGCACAAATGATTGAAATGGGTGAAGGCATTGACTGGGCACTTGCAGAAGCACTTGCCTTTGCTACATTGCTAGTAGAAGGTAACCATGTTCGACTAAGTGGTCAGGATGTTGAAAGAGGTACATTCAGCCACCGACACTCTGTACTCCACGATCAAGAAACAGGGGAGAAGTATTGCCCTCTTGACCATGTTGTCATGAATCAAGATGAGGAAATGTTTACTGTTAGCAACAGGTAATCAGGACTAATTGTACTTTTTTATTAGTATCTAATCACCAAACACACGCACACCCACAGATTTTCATAAGGTTGTCTTCGGCCTCAACTTCTTTTCTGTCTCAGTTGGTGGCTCTAGTTTTATAAGAAGGTCAATTAGACATTTTGCAGTTACGAGATACTTTGCACATTAATTTTGGAGATGACAGCCCCTGTGAAGGACTTTCTCAGACTATTACGTTCTTCTTTTATCTTTATTTTTTTTTGTCAAAACATTGTATAGTTTAGCTTGAACCTTGGGACCTGTGAGATGTTGCTGACGCAGTTTATTTGCTTCATCTTGTTCAAAAAAAATTGCTCTACAGTGATAGTCATTTCATATTGTGTTCTCTTGGAAATTTCTTAACTTACAATTGATTTTGTATGCTCATATGAGTTTTGGTGATCTCTTGATTGATGCATAAATATCTAGCGAACAACTTTTTTCGTTTTAATGATCTTCTACTTTGAATATCATGCTTAATGTATGTTTCAAACGTTGCTGCTTGGTTGTCCCATAGAATATCCTAATTTTTGGCCCTTTTCTTTTCATGTGACAAGTGACGATTAATGCAATATTGCATTAATCATGAAATGGTATAATTTGGTTATACCAGTGATAACTGGAGTGCTGAAAAACCAGTATCTAAGTAAGTGTTCTTTAACGCACAATAAAGCTGATTAGATGTGCATTTAGTGTCCTTCTCTTGTTCCCACACCTGAGTCTTACTCGCAACTGGTGCTTAAGCTAGACATTAGCCCAAAAACCAAAGGCCTGATAAACTTGGTTATATAACTTATTTTGAAATATAAAAGCTATGCATTTTGTCTGATGTCTTACACAAGGCTTATATCTGCTCTTGTTCACAGTTCACTTTCAGAGTTTGGAGTTCTTGGATTTGAATTGGGTTACTCAATGGAAAATCCAAACTCTTTGGTAATCTGGGAAGCACAGTTCGGTGATTTTGCCAATGGTGCACAGGTTATATTTGATCAGTTCTTGAGCAGTGGGGAGGCTAAGTGGCTTCGTCAGACTGGGCTTACTGTGCTGCTTCCACATGGTTATGATGGTCAGGGCCCTGAACATTCTAGTGCAAGATTGGAACGTTTTCTTCAGGTAATCCTAAACCATTGTGGCTCTTACTATTATTTTGTTAGAAAAAGACTCTGGTACCAGTTTAAGCACTTCCCACCATTTATCTTTACGTGTGTTTGTTTCTTATTTTTCCATTATGTAATCCCTCTCTATCTCTCTCTCTCTCTCCCTCACACACACACACATCTGTCTCACTATCTCTTTGTCTCTTTCTTCAGCTGTTGCTGTGTTATTTTTGTGGGGACAGGGGGAAAAGTTTTGTGAATCAAACGAATTTCACATTTCTTTTTTACGTTTGGGAGTAGAATAAACCATTAATTGATGCAACAAATGGATATTATAAAATTTCTCTCTAGTTCGTTTAGATAAGTTCATGTACTATTCTACTTCAAATCTCTCTGTCATCTTACAGTTCCTGGTTGCACTTGCTTGACATTACTAATATGGGTACTACTCTCAGCTTGCAATGTGTACGAAGCAGCTGAATTTGTGGAGATTCTTTTATTTCCTTGAGAACCACCTTCAACTAACGAGTTTGTTCACTAATCTTATCACAGATGAGTGATGACAATCCTTTTGTTATTCCTGAGATGGAATCTACTCTTCGCCAGCAGATTCAGGAATGCAATTGGCAGGTTGTCAATATAACTACTCCTGCAAATTACTTTCATGTTCTGCGGCGTCAGGTTAGTGGAAACTATTCATTGGGTTATGAATTTCTATTAATTAGAAGTTTCTGCGCACTTAACATTTTGTTCTGTTACTCTCACAGATACACAGGGAATTTAGGAAGCCTCTTATTGTGATGGCTCCTAAAAACCTTCTTCGTCACAAGGACTGCAAATCAAATCTATCCGAATTTGATGATGTCCAAGGTCACCCAGGCTTTGACAAACAGGGGACCAGGTTTAAGCGCCTCATAAAGGACCAGAATTATCACTCTGACCTTGAGGAGGGCATTAAACGACTTGTTCTTTGCTCTGGCAAGGTACTTAGTCTTAGACCATAGTTGCGGAGTACTGGATCAAATCTGCTCGTTTGCCAGTCTGTCTGTATCTTTGTCTCCCTGAAAATGACAACGAATGGAACCAATGATTTCAAAAGAGTACAGTGGTGTTTGGGTTGACGATTTCTCTTGCCATTCTTGCCTATTGAGGTGAAGAGGTCATCTTCACTAATAAGAAATTCAAATTTTCAGGTCTACTATGAGCTTGATGAAGAGCGCAAAAAAAAAGAAGCTCAGGATGTTGCAATCTGTAGGGTGGAACAGCTTTGCCCCTTCCCATATGACCTTATTCAAAGAGAATTGAAGCGATATCCGAGTACGTAAATGAACTCGTAGCATTTTCTTTCCCTTTTTTTTTAACCTTAATGTAAGTTACATCTTCTAGATAGAAATGAATCTATTCGTAGAGATAAAACCGTTTTGTATTTGTTCGTAGAGATAAAATTTCGTTGATATTATGAACCTGATGTATTTCTCTTCTAACGTTCATTTAGATGCCGAAATCGTCTGGTGTCAAGAAGAGCCAATGAACATGGGGGCGTACAGTTACATTGCACCCCGCCTCTGCACTGCCATGAAGGCGCTGGAAAGAGGAGGCATGGACGACATAAAGTACGTTGGCCGGCCTCCGTCAGCTGCCACAGCCACTGGTTTCTACACTGTTCATCTGAAGGAACAAGCCGAGCTTGTGCAGAGAGCGCTGCAGCCTGAACCAATTGAGTTTCCCTAAGAAAAGCTCTTCTAAGATAAGATAAATTCCTAATAAAGAACATTAACATTCTTCAGAATTTAAAGGTTTCTGCTGAAAGCCATCTAAAATTTCTTGATCGTTGTTTTTCCATATTCCCGCGAGCCAAAAAAAAAAAAAAAAAAGTCACAATGGCGTTACCATACAAAGTTGAATAGCATCTCGGAATATACACTTTAGATATGCTTTTACTTCACCTTTTTCCTTGCTGCGCAAGTGTTTCAGAATGTAATAAATTTATGCTGCATTTATCCTTGTAAAAAAACATTGAAGGTAACATTTTTTTTTTTTTTTGGGTTCTTCATTTCAATTGCTTTGATATCGCGATTTGTTGAGCAGGTAATCGTTTAGCAAGGCTGTGTTTCTAATCTTTTAAAAAATGTTTTATCAACCCCCCATAACTAGTGATAAGTTGTGACTAAATCTGTGAGTAACAATTTATCAAGTTGTAGGGGTCAACATTAAAAATATTTGCCATTCATGATGTTATGCGCTATGATACGTTAATTTTGGATTTTTAGGCTATTACCTGACAGAAGTTATTATTTTCTAAGTGTGTTTATCCTTAAATTAATAGAATGTTTAGTAAACTGATTTAAACTGAAAAAATGAGTTAAAAAACTATAGCATGTGAGAGTTTTATATTGCAGTTGTTTTTTTACTTCACATAGCTGGACGGTTCCAATCGGAGAGTTTGAATTGGTGGGTTAAATAGAAGGTAAAATTAACCAACAGTCAGATACTTTTATAACTAGTGAATGATGACAACGTTTCACCGAATAACTTTGTGACAAGGTCGCTATGAGTCTATGACTTTTCAAATGTGAAAAACTCATTTTTTGCATGGCATATCGTTGGAACAAAAGAATCATCCTCCATGTGTCCGTTGTTTATATTATTGTTGTTATTTCTACTATTTGTATTTTGCGACAATTCTGCCATATGTAGGTTGAATTTTGGCTTTACAGTTCACATGGTTTGAGATTGATAAATACGAACATCAAAAAGGATCTGACATTAATTTTACAACTCTTGCGGACTTGTTTACAATTTTTTTTACGTGTCTTTATTCTCTAATAGGACCTTGTTAAAGTGTAACAAACTTTTTGGGGGAAAAAAAAACTCCGCCATTCACTCAATTTGAGGTTGGTGAACATAAACATAAAAGAGGATTTGAAATTAATTTTATCAATTGCCTACTCGTCTAAAATTTTTATGGGTCATTAAAAGTGTTTGGGAACCAAATTTTAACACTAAAGTTTCAATTGTTATAATATAAAACAAAAATATACTACATTATAAAGCTCTCACATGATATAGAGCGTTGAAGTTTCAACTTGGCTCCCAAACACAATCACTACCACTTAGTGCTGTTTGAAGCGTTTTCTCACAGTTATCTTCATTTCAATCCTGCTATAGTAGCTGTACTAAACCGTATTGGTCATTTCAATCCTTCGACTAATTGTCTGTTTAGTCTATAGACTTGAATAGAATTTTTAAACGCAAATTTAAATTTTTATAAGAAAAATACTATATAAAATGGTTTGAGCTATGCTTCGAGAGCCATGTGCGAACTCAATATTTGGACCAAACGGTCTTATAGCATGGACGTAATATCAACTGGAAATTAAAAAAAAGATAAAAAATAAAAGATCACATTACTTCAGAGAAGACTCGAGTATTAAAAATATACCATGTAAATTGCAAACTTTTTTCATGAGGGATTTAAATTGATCTAGGACTTGACGGCTAGATCTTTGTAGGGAAGGAGCAGAAATCTACTTGCATAACGGCATTTGCTAGTGGATCCTTAGCAAACAAAATACCATTCTTGCTCGGTGGAAATGGCACTTTGCCACCCACAAAAGAATATTTAGATGAAGAATTTACCTGTGGAGAAAGTTATAAGAATCGATGGATCTATATTTAACGGGTGTTATCAAATGAGCTCATAACTCAAAAATAGAGTTGGATGTATAACATTCAAAATGAATATTGTACTCAAAGTAAATCTCAGCGCTTGAATTAATATAACTATTGATGTCCTACCTTCTTTACAAACGCTTACACAATTGAGAAAAAACTCATCTTTCCCACAAGTGCAGCCGCCGCCAATGACTTCCAATCGACATCCTCGCCGGAAACTTTGTCCAGCAAGGCCATGCTTGCCTATTCCCGAATGGCGGAAACCCTAGGCGCCTCCTTCTTCTCCGATGCTGGGGACCTTTGTGAAGAACACCGCGAGGTAATCATCCTCTACACGTTGATAATCTCCACTTAAAATGTGCTCACATTGATGTTTTATCGGTGAAAGAATTTCTCAAGAATTTCTCTCACCTCACTCACTCTCCTTCGCAACTCCAACCTTCTCCCTGCGCCATCTACGCCGCTGCTCCTCAAAATCCAAGCCATAGATGCTGCGCAGCTTTATGACTACGAGTCCAAGCTCACCGTTGACTTCCGAGCTCTACCAAGCTCAAAATCATCATAGTCGAACTCGGAGGCTCATTTCTGTTTTTCTTTTTTAGTTTCAGGTTTATCGCTGAATTGGGTTTCCTTAATTCGTTTCTGATTATGAGAAAGTTCATTTTTTGGGGAATGCTGTTAAATATAGAGCAAAAGAATCGCCCATTGTAATTCGTTTCTGCTTTTCGTTTCTGAAAATTCAGGTTTATGGGAAAGTTTTGATCTTTTTGTTTTTTTGTGCATGAAAATGAGGTAAAGTGAATCCATAAAAATAGTGTCTCAGGTATCCAAATATCATAATTCTTGAATTAAACTTAGGAATCTGCAAAATTATTGCATACCAAAAAGCCCTTATGTGTTTTGCAAGTTCACATATATCACAATGAGAGCTTTCACTACTTGGACTTTTCTAAACATAACTTTAAGAGTTCCAAAGGAATGGTATCCAAGTCTCAAATGGTGAAGTTTATTGATAAAAGAACGCTTGAAAAGAAATGATAAGGGTATCTTACTCTTGCTAATATTATGAATTCTACGATTTCAAGGAAGTATAATCCATCCTTCTCCTTGAGCACGTCCAATTATCATCCCCGAACCCTGGTTTTGAAACACATAGTGCATTGGATAAAAATTCACTTTGAAGTTCATGTCATGAGAGGGTTTGTTTATAGACACAAGAATGGTTGATAGCTTTGGAACATGAACTATATACTCTTAAGAACAAAAGTAGGATTAACATCTCCTACACCTGCCACCATGGTTACTGAACCATCTACGGTGATTATTTTCCTGTTGCTAAGACAAGGGACATATGTACTAAATTTACAAGAAAACTGGGTCATGTGATATATGGCTCCTGTGTCAGTGACCGAAGAGTCTATAAATGTTCTATCGGAGACATTTAAACCATGTGAAGAGGAAATATACCTCAATGTGGCTGAGGGTTTCAACAGACTTCTCAATAGTTTTCTAAGTTTGTCAATCCCCCTCCTCGTTGAACTCTCCAACATATTTAGCTATTTTTGACCTGCTAAATTGTTATATCATTTTTTAGGAGGGAAGTATCACTTTTAGAAGAATAATAAAATAAATAGCATAATGTTTTGAAAGAATTAGTAAATTGCATAATTTTAATAATTAGATACACTACATCTAAAATTACCTTAAAAACCCTAAATTAGAAAACCTTAGCTTTCTCTCTCCTCCTACCCTCTCTCTATGACGAAGACGACTACTAGTTTGCAAGGCCAAGATGGAAAAATCAGAACATGATGACGGCAACTTTGTTGTCATGTGGCGATGATGATGCTTCGTTAGGAGGGGGTGACAATGACTTCATCGCGAGGTGGGGGCGTCTCTCTCTGTTTCTCTCTCTCTCTCTCTTCCTTTCTCTCGCCACGCATGATATATGCGGCGTAGGTTTGCACGGCCATAGAGATCAATGCAACGACGTTGCATGGCCAAATTTGCTAAGGTTCCTAGTCGTCGGACAGCTGTATAGCTCACAAAGTTAGAAAAGTTGTCGACTTTTGTCAATCCGTCACTATAGTCTTATAGATCACTAATTTATAAGCATGCTGGACTATGCGATGTTCGATGATGCGCGACAGTGAGCGATGATGGTAGGCGACACGTGACACTGTGGGAATTACGATAGAGGTTTTCACGATAGTTTTTTAACCGTCGCAAAAGTTTTCCACGACGGCTTAAAACTGTCATAGAAGGGAGAAATGATTTCAAATCCGTAAGAAAAAAGATTAAAAAATAGGAGAAAATGAGAAAATAATAAATAAAATTTGTTGAGAAGTGATTTTTTTCTGTTAGGATTTTATTGTTTGGATAAGATGTAAATTCAAATTTCATAATTCGAATATTAGGAGAATCTGTTTTAGGTTGGTTTTGATTTTTTTTGTTTTTGTTTTGATAATCTCTTATTTTCTAGATGGCTAAGAATCTTGTAAATTCTAGCCCTATTTATTTTCTACTTCCTATCAGTTCTAAATAAGAAAAAACTTATTTTTCTTCCTTCACAAAAACAACATGGCATCAGAGCCAAAGCTTCTATCTTGACCTTTTTTTTCCTACCCGTTTCTGTTTCTGCTTGATGGCCAATACCTCTGGAGGGGTCATTTTTGGTTCTGTCAATTTGGATAGTACCACACGAAACAACCCTACTGTAAATAGTGCAGATTATTCTGCACTCCATCAGGCCTTGACTTCTCTTCAACTTACTGTTAGTAAATTGAATGGTAAAAATCATCTTGACGGGTACAGTCCATGAAACTAGTAATTGACAGGAAGGGAAAGCTTAGGTATATTATTGGTGAAAACAAGAAACCTAAAGAAAATGATCAAGGTCTAAAAACATGGCGCTCTGAAAATTCCATGGTGACTGCTTGGTTAATAAATTCCATGGAACCAGTAATTGGGAAGCCATTCTTATTTCTACCCACTGGAAAAGACGTATGGGATGCTGTTAGAGAGACGTATTCTGATTTGGAAAACTCCTCCCAGATTTTTGCATTAAAAACTAGATTGTGGCAAGCCACACAAGGTGACCGTGATGTGACAGCCTTCTACAATGAATTAATGTCTCTCTGGCAAGAGCTTGATTTATGTTATGAAGATATCTGGGATTGTCCTGCTGATGGTGTACGATTCAAGAAAAGGGAAGAAAATGACAGAGTTTTCGGGTTTCTAGTGGGGCTCAACAAAGACCTAGATGAAGTCAGGGGAAGGATTTTAGGCCACTGGCCATTGCCCTCAATTCAGGAAGTGTTCTCGAAAGTCCAGAGAGAAGAAAGTCGAATGCAGGTAATGCTTCATAAGTCCATACAAAAGCTTAATTCTAAAACTGAAGGTTCTGCCGTAGCAGCCAAGGGTCCTGGCAACGATGAAGGAAAAAGAGACTCCAAGAAAGGTAAGAAACCATGGTGTGATCATTGCAGGAACTCATGGCACACAAGAGAGACTTGTTGGAAGTTGCATGGAAAGCCACAAAACTGGAAGAACGAAGCCAGTAATGACAACCGAGCCTTCCAAGTTGGAGGACAAAACTTGAGCCAACAAAATTCAACAGATTCTCTTCCATTCACTGAGGAACAAATAGAGCGGTTATGAAAATAATTCAGTCAACTCAGTCCCCTCTTGTGTCTTAGCACAAAAAGGTAATTTCTTGTCTACTGCCCTTGTGAGTCTTAATTCTAAATGTCCTTGGATTCAGGTGCTATTGACCATATGACAAGGTCTTCTAAATTTTTTTCATCTTACAAACCCAAAGCAAGAAACCAAAAAGTTAAAATTATAGATGGTTCATTATCAGCCATTGCAAGAAAAGGATTGTTGTTGTTTTTCCTTCTCTTACCCTTCATGACATTCTCCATGTGCTTGACTTGTCCTATAATTTATTGTCTATCAGTAAACTAACTCAAGAACATAAGTGTCTGGCTAAATTTTTTCCAAATTATTGTGAATTTTAGGATTTAAAATCGGGAAAGATGATTAGCAATGCTAGACAAAGTGGACGGCTCTACTACGTTGAAGAAGGAACTAATTTGAGTGAACAATCTCAAAGTACTTGTTTTGTTTCTATTTCTAATGATGATGAAATTATGTTATGGCGTTATAGGCTAGGTCATCCAAACTTTCAATATTTGAAACATTTGTTTCCTAAATTGTTTGGCAATAAAAATCCTTTCTTGTTTCAATCTGAAGTGTGTGAATCATCATCGTGCAACATTTAAATCACTATCATACAAACCCTCAAAGCCATTTGTACTAATACTATAATGACCCTCCTTACGTGGCTGTTATTTAACTTCATAAACATACTTTTAATTAAATTACTCAATTTTTGCGAAACTTTTTTTTTTAAATCCTTTAAAAGTTGACCGTAACAGTTCTATCTTAAAATTATTATTTTGTTTTATTGTTATTGTTATTATCATTATATTTATTTTTTTCTTGTGTATATATATATATATATATATATATTACTAATTAATTAGTAACATAAAGGTAATTTCAAAATATAATATAGCAGCAAAATTTCAAAGTTATATACAAGACTCAGGAGTCCAAGTCATTGAAACAATCATCATCAAAACATATATCAAAATAGTCATTAACACAGTCATCAAAACATAAGCGAAAATTTAAGCGCGCGGTATCCATTTCCCATATCTCCACTTGATCGTCCGCCACTTTACCACCATCTATTAGGCATTACTGGCAGGTTGCTTACCTACAGTATGAATCTTCTTGGATGAGACGCTTAGCAAGTAGGAATAGTAACTCACAAAATGTTTAAAATAGCATGTAATTATATGTATTAACTAAAAATGCATGACCCATATTATGCTCAGTTATGAACTTGTCTTATTATTAATCGGGCCTGAGTAGTCATAGCGGTTGTGCGTGATCAACGGGATGTTAAGGTTTGCAAGGTTCCAATAAGACCATGATCAATTATAATTTATTACTTTAACATGGAGCCTCTCCGTGGGTCGAGAGGTTGATACGACTCTCTTGGTTAATTCTTCATTTAAGTTTCACTAGTTATTTTAGTGAACATGAAATATGACATGGCATATCATAATTAAAGCTTAACATGCTTGTAACATATTGAAAACCTTTATTTTAAGCTGTTCGTACTGTATGCGAGATTCCTACTTATCTGTATTAGTAAAGTAGACTCCCCTATCAATTCAGAGTTTCTCTTTCTCTATTGACTAAATCTGTATAAACACCCATTACGAGTGTGTGAGAATATCCCATTTTAGCCTATTGAATCTTACCATAACCATAAGAATTTGATCATTTGTTAGATCACAAATTCCTTTATCAACCGGTCATGAGTTGTCCCATTTTTATTATAAGGATTAATTTACTAAATCCTCATAATATTCAAGCTTTTCCTTAATTGTCATTTGTTCGTATCTATGTTGATAATTAATTAATTTCTCGACAATTAATTAATTTATAAATTTTCGTCATATACACCGTGAGACATTAATCTACTAAACTAGTTACTTTTAAATTCATGATTCTTATCTTAAGTCCTAAGTGGGCTTGTTTTAAATAGGCTCGTAATTTATTTTAAGTTCATACGCGCTAAAATGACATTACATAGGCTATGTAACGAGCAATATTTTAGACCGAAAAGGGCGTTGGACCTGTACCTAATATCGTGGCATTAAAGTTCTATCGTGTCAGGTTTTTACGCTTGCAAATTTAATGTTCAATTGAAAACGATTAAAGTTTATTCTTGAAATTCTTACCCGTTTAGCTTGAAATTTCAAATAAAAATCGTTGTATAAAATAACACCTAAAATCGTTAACCCACTAAATCTTGGGCTTATATAACCTTTCAAAAGTACTGTAATTTCTTGGTTTAGTGAAAAATCAAATTTTAAAGTCACACGATCTTTGTTTGTAAAAACTGGTACTGGTGGAGTAATTTTAGAAGTTTTATATGAAATCGCTTGTTAATACAGTTTCTCATTTAAAGTTCTTTCCTCGTAAAAGTCACTTGTTTTTAAATGTGTGCTTTAATGATTTTATTGCTTGTTTTAAAGTCCCAGTTACCATTTATTTTGACAAAAATTGTTTTCCGATTAAAACTTTAAAAGTTTACCGATTTAAAATTTTGACTATATTTTGTATATCAAATTTTAAGTCCAATTTAGAAACAGATTTTCACAAAAATTTTCTTCATAAAAGTTCTTCATTCTACTGCAATCTAAATCTTTTATGTTTAATGAAAATTACAGTTTGGCCTCGAAGCAACCCGAATCGTTAAAACAGTTTTCTATGCAAAAAATGTAATTTTTGGACTATTTCAGAAAACTGGCAATAACTATATTTTAGAGGCAGATTTCGAAAAAAAATTTCCTCACAAAATTGTTTGTCTCATCGAAATATAAAACTTTCATATTTCGTGAAACATAAAATTCGGACTTGAAATGGTTTAAAATTGGCAAAACAGTTCCAGCACTACTGGAACTGTTTTAGGTAGTTTGAATAAACTACATGAGGCAGTTTTGGGCTGCTTTTTTGGCAGTTTTTGGGACTATTTAGGTAGTCCATAAAACTGTTCGATAGGCCTATTTAGAGTTAAAACAGTATTTTTTCGCAGTAATGGGATTTTGTATAAAATAGCGAAAGCTAAAAGTCCCGTGTTTGGTAAAGTTTTAAAAATCGATCCTAAGGCCTCTGTTTTCTCGTTCAAAGTTTGTGGAAAATTTTTCCACAAACTAAAACTTGCACAAAACATATTTCTAACATGCAATACTCACTTTTTACATCACAAATAAACACTAACCATACTAATCACACAAAAATAATTATTACAACCTATTTCCTTACCCAATCATCAAATCTCTCATAAAATTATGAACTTTAACCTAAAAAAATTAAAGAAAAGTTTTGAGCACTTACCCTTGATGGCTATCCTTGGTTAGTTGATCTTAAAACTTCTATCTCCTCTCTTTTCATCTTCTTGAACCAACACTAAATCAAAACTTTATCATGTAAAATCTAACTTGTCTTGACTATCACATAAAAGCTATTCAAGCAACATTTTTCTTTTCTTTGCTAAGGAAAAATAAAGAGGAAAGAAATGGTGTAGATAATACCTTGAACAATATTCTTCACCACCTCCTTTTTCGTCTACTTTTTCCTTGTGCACTCTTAATTTTGTGATTTGCAAGTGGAGAGGAAAATTTTATTTCTTTGAAACCTCAAAGCTCACTCGATGGAGAGGCTTGAAAGCAAGTGGAGGGGAAAGAAGAAAGCAAATGGGAGGGATTTTATTTCTTAAAGGGTTGACACTTGGTGGAAACCATCGAAGTGAGAATAGGAAAATTTTTGTGGCTTTTTCTTCTTGAAATGCATGGGTGGGAGGAAATGAGAATGGTTAGAATTTTTTTTTTCTTTTCTTCTCTAGGGTGCACGGGTGGAAGTGGGAAGAAGAAAGGAAAAGTGTAAAAGTTGTATATCATGGCTTGAGTTCTTTATATATAGCCTTAGTTTAATCTAATCACACTTTCTAATTCATGGTTAATAACTCTTAAGTGGCTTTGACTAGGACTAATTTTAGCTTAAATTAAGCTTAAAACTCCCTCAAGGTTGGCGCCATCATGAGGTAAGGTGGAGTGGTGGGTGAAAGAAAATAATTACATGGAGTAAAATGATTATTTTGGAAGCACCTTTTGTGGGTACTTTGGCTTTTCCTTGCTTCGGTGGAGGTGGAGAAAAAAGAAGTGAATAAAAATTTTGTTTGTTTGCTTTTCTCTTGGAGTGCACGTGTAAAATGGCAAGATAGAAGAGGAAAATGACAAAAGAAAGCTCTTGATTTATATAGTTTGCTTCCTGAGTGGCTTGATAAATAAGAAGAGAAAAAAAAAATGATTGATCTCCCTTTGATGTGGCGCCTTTGACAAGAGCAAGTGGAGTGTTAGGTTGGCCTTAATCAAGTGTAAAGGACAACCATCATTAAGTGTGGTTAAATCAAGGGTACCTTTATAAGAAAGACTCAAGCAGGTAAATTTTATACTGCCAGTAATAATTAATATAGCTGACAGGAAATTTTATTACTTGACTAATCTCTCCTATTTTTTCAAATACTATGGCACGCTAATTACAGTATAAACCAATATCGATCAAAGTTTAATCGCGTATCAATTTTTAACTGCATTAAGTCTTGAAATTTATTTTTGACTTAATAAAAATGTTGACTTGACTTTTTCAGTATCCAGGTTTATACTGTATTTTATGTTGATACTGCTATTCGTGTAGCTCCATTTTTTTTGACTAATTTGGCAATTAAGGATCAAATTTGTGTTAGAGTGTCTCTTAGTACACTACTAACTTAGTATTGCACTGAAAAATACTCATAATTAAATTTTTTAAGGTTCTTTACAGATAAATTCTTCCGCCTCAATTGCGGTGGAATTTATAAATCTTTTTATTAAATTATAATAGTTAATTAATTAACTATATAATCTTTTATAGAATTTTTGGAACAGTCATAAGTTAATTCTATAAATTCTTTAAGGACGCTTTTCGTACACAGTGTTTCCAAGAAAAAATCTTGATTTAAATAGATAAATTATGCTATTTAAATTTAAGATTTTCTTGGTCATTACAAATACACAGTGATGTATGGGGTCCGAATAGAACTAGTCCACTTTCTAGAAAAAGGTGGTTTATAACTTTCATTGATGATCATGCTAGATTGTGTTGGGTTTATTTGTTAACGGAAAAATCAGAGGCAGGACAAGTGTTCGATAACTTTCATAAAATGATCCTAAACCAATTTCAAACAAATATTCAAGTGTTTAGGACTGATAATGGAAGGGAGTAGGAAAATATTTTTTGGAGAATGGTATAGTTCACCAAAGTTCTTGTGCTGAAATACCTTAGCAAAACAGGGTTGCAGAAAGGAAAAATAAGCATTTTTGGAAGTTGCTAGATCTATACTTTTTTCAAACAAAGTTCTTAGATATTTGTGGGGTGAGGCTATTCTAACTGCTGCTTATTGAATTAATAGAATGCCATCATGTGTCCTAAAATTCCAAACTCCTTACAATTTGTTCAAAAAATATTTTCCCTTATCTCGACTCACAGCCGAATTGCCTTTAAAAACATTTGACTGCACTGTATTTGTTCACAATCACAGCCATTCATGAGGGAAACTTGATCCTATGGCAGCTAAGTGTATATTTTTAAGATACGCACCAAGCCAAAAAGGGTATAAGTTTTTTTATTCTAAAAACAAAAGAATGTATGTCACAATGGATGTAACATTTTTTGAAAACAAATCATACTTTGACGACACTCATCTTCAAGGGGAGAGTTAATTGGAAGATTTGAATTAGGTTATAGATGTCCTTGACATTTCACCTCCTGTTTCACCACCTGCACTGGTTATGGCACCAATATTAGTTTCACCAAACACCGTTACATAGCCTGTACAACCTACATAGCCAACACAGTGTACAATTTCACCACCTGCACAAGATCTAATGCCACCACCTTTAACGTTAGGGATGGATAAGGTACCAGAAAATAGAATTTTAGATGTTGGAACAATAGGAGGATCAACATTAATGCCAGAAACTAATAAAAACATCATAAGGAAAAAAGCAAAACAAGTATTAAAGATTGGGATAGGATTGTTTACTCGAGAAGGAATCTAAAGCAAAGAAGTGAGAACCCTACTTTGCCACAGAGCCATGAACCTAAACCTATGACAAATCAACAGTTAGATCTTAAAACAGGTAATATTCCTTTTGAGTCTAGTGATAATTCATATTCTGCTCTCAATCTGAGTCTCGTACCAATCTGAATGTCCCTATTGCTATTAGAAAGGGTGTTAGATCTTGTACCAAACATTCTATGTCCAAATTTGTGTCCTATAACCACCTGTCACCTTCATTTTCCTATTTTTCTTCACAACTTTCTAATGTAAAAATTCCAAAAAATATACAAGATGCTCTAGCTGTTCCAAAGTGGAAGGAAGCGATATTTGAAGAAATGAGGGCTCTTAAGAAGAACAGAACTTGGGAAAAAGTATATCTACTAAAAGGAAAAACGACAGTTGGCTGCAAATGGGTATTCGCAGTGAAGTATAATTTAGACGGCTTGCTGGACAGGTACAAAGCACGACTTGTGGCTAAAGGATTCACTCAGACCTATGGCATCAATTACTTAGAAACTTTTACTCTAGTTGCAAAATTAAATATTGTAAGAATATTGTTGTCAATAGCAGCAAACCTTGATTGGCCATTGCAACAACTCGACGTAAAAAAATGCCTTTCTAAATGGAGACTTAGAAGAGGAAGTATACATGGAGCAGCTCCAGGTTTTAAGAAGAAGTTCGAGTCCAAAGTGTGCAGACTAAAGAAATCTTTGTATGGGCTAAAGCAATCTCCAAGGGCTTGGTTTGAAAAATTTACACGATTAGTAAAAAAAATAGGGATACCCTCAAGCTCAAACAGATCATACTGTGTTTATAAAATTTTCCATAGAAGGTAAAATTTATGTTCTTATAGTTTATGTGGATGATATCATCCTCACTAGAAATGACATTGAAGAGATGGACTTACTTAAGCAGAAATTAGCCTTGGAATTTGAGATCAAAGACCTCAGGCAGCTAAGATATTTCCTAGGCATGGAGTTTACACAATCAAAAAAGGGGATTGTTATAACCCAGCGGAAGTAAATGCTAGACCTGTTAAGGGAAACTAGTACGAGTGGACGCAGACCTGCAGACGCACCAATTGATCTGAATGTTAAACTTGGAAAAAAGGGGAAGGAATTCCTGTGGATACTGGCAGAAATCAAAAACTTGTTAGGAAGTTGATCTATTTGTCACACACCAGACTAGAAATTACTTTTTCAGTTAGTTTGGTGAGTCAGTTTATCCATGCTCCCTCTGAAGAACACTTAGAGGTAGTTTATTGAATCCTAAGATATCTGAAGAAGACTCCTGGAAAAGGTTTATTTTTTAGGAAAACTGATAAAAGGAATGTTGAAGACTACACATATGCAGATTGGGGTGGTTCTGTTATAGATAGGAAGTCTACTTCAGGATACTGTACATTTATGTAGGGTAATCTTGTTATTTGC
Source organism: Artocarpus hirsutus (assembly GCA_946598075.1). Taxonomy (NCBI): domain Eukaryota; kingdom Viridiplantae; phylum Streptophyta; class Magnoliopsida; order Rosales; family Moraceae; genus Artocarpus; species Artocarpus hirsutus. The sequence goes on along the minus strand of CAMOHE010050860.1, from coordinate 31,741 downwards.
AAAAGTAAAAAAACAGAAAGTTGTGGCAAGAAGCAGTGCCGAAGCTAAGTTTAGGGCAATGGCGTAAGGGATTTGTGAACTACTATGGCTGAATCGAGTTCTAGTAGAATTAAAGAAGGCAATAGAACATCCTTTGAAGCTATTTTGTGATAACAAGGCTGCCATAAGCATTGCTCATAATCCAATACAGCATGACAAGAATAAACTTGTTGAGATTGATTGTCACTTTATAAAAGAAAAGCTAGAAGTGGGTCTGATCTGTAAGCCGTTTGTTCCAACCACACAACAGTTAGCAGATACTCTGACTAAAGGACTTATACGACATGTTTTTGAATGTCCTATTAGCAAGTTGGGCATGATAGATATCTATGCACCAACTTAAGGGGGAGTACCGATAAGTGATTTTTTTCTATTAGGATTTTATTGTTTGGATAAGATGTAAATTCGAATTTAATAATTCGAATATTAGGAGAATTTGTTTTAGGTTGGTTTTGATTTTTTTTGTTTTGATAATCTCCTCTTTTCCAGATGGTTGAGAATCTTGTAAATTCCAGCTATATTTATTTTGTACTTCCTATTAGTTCTGAATAAGAAAAAACTTAATTTTCTTTCTTCACAAAAACTACAAAATTTTTACATAATTTTTGGATTGTACTATTTTATCCAATTTCTTATATATTTTTTATTGGGTTTCTAGCACCTCTGTTCTTTAAGTTTTTTGTTTTGTTTTTTTATACAATGTTGTTCTTTAACCTATTTTTTTTGGTAATAATTGAGTCTTTAAACTTAACAAAGTATAATAACTAAGTCTTAAACACAAATACGATTATGTAAATGCACATGATTTACAAAGAAGACCTGTACACCTCATTTGCTTTTAACAAAAGTTAAATTGTTCAATTATATATCAAAAAAGTAAAGAGAATTATATTATTGTTGATTTTTTTAACAATTTTATAAGCTTATGTGTATATTTAAATCATTATAACACCTAAAATTTCGTCTCTTTCTTCCAAATAAATCATACTCATGTGTGCCGTCCCAATTTTGACATAATTTGTGATCTTTAAAAGACAAATACGCCATCAACCCTAATTTTATTTTATTTTATTTTTTATTTTTATTTTTTTACTAAATCAACCCAAATGAAGCCAAATGTCGTTTGTCCACCAACAACAACAATGACACGTCGTTTAAGTGCCCAACCCAAAAATAAACGCCGGTTTCATCGCTGCGACAAATTTTTCAAGGGGAATTTTGGTCGACAGACAAGAAGAGGCGGAGGCGACGAACGAAGCCCTAACAGACTGCAACGGCTAACAGAAGGGAGCAAGGGAGAAAACAATAGCAGAAGCAATTGTTCCAAATCCCTTTTTTTCCCCTTCCTTCTTCCTTGGAGGCTTGAATTCTATTTGATTAGACGTAACTGGAGGTGTGTTAAATTAATTTTATAAGTTTTGAATTCTTGGTTCTTGGGGTTTAGTGAAGTAAAGGAAGGGCGAGCCATGAAAGGAGGAAGGAAGAATTTGAAAAGGGCAACTGAGGAAGAGAGCTTAAATCTTGAAGACGGTCACAACATTATGCAAGTCTTGTCCCTTAGAGGTTCCAATCTCATTGAGGTACTCTCTTTGCTTCTAATAGCCTGTTTTTTTTACTCAAATATTTTCTGGGTTTTTTTTTTTTAATTATATACAAAAAGAAAAAAAACTTGATCTTGTCTTGTATGTGGTTAATGAAGGTAATGGATGCACAGGGCAAGAAATCATTGGCATTGTTTCCAGCAAAGTTTCAAAAAAGCATGTGGATAAAGCGAGGTGCGTGTGATGATAGTTTTCAGGGCAGTATAACTTTGCTATTTAACTTACCTTTGTAAGTGAAAATATGAGCAGGGGAAGTTCTGATCTTCTGATTATATGTGCTTTTCTGACCCTTCATTTGTTTTATAATTTTGGTCCTTTAGAGTGATATAGAAGTCAAGAACAAAACTAAATGAAAAGTTTTTTTTTAAAAACCGCAGGCAGTTTTGTTGTGGTTGACGATAGTGGGAAGGAGAAAGCTCTTGAATCTGGCAGCAAGGTGACGTGTATTGTTTCCAAAGTTCTATTCTACGAACAAGTTCGTGCACTTCAGAAATCACAGGAATGGTATGTTTTCTTTGCGTTATATTGTACCACAGAACACCAATTAACAAAGCTTACCTCCACAGCTTAGTCCTTAATAAAATTACATCATAGAGTTTCTTGTTATTTGAATCTCGGGCTAGTTAAAATCTGAACTTGACGTGGTTAAGTCTCAAATGCAAAGTCATCTAATTGCCATATTTGGGATGACATACCTATATATATTGCCATATGGCTGATAGACCAACTTGAAGATTGTGTACTTTTGTCAGCGTTCGAATCATAGCTTTTCAAAATTGGAGGCCTTGTGAAATCCTATTTTGAGATTATGGTAGTGGACCTTCTCTTCCTTAAGTGGCTCCTGCTGTATTTGGCTTTTGGGTTGTAAAATGGCCTTTTTCTTTTTACCAGTTACACTATCTTCATGCTCTACAAATTTTTTAAACCATTTGGCTGAGATTATTGTTCTATTATATGCTAACGCGAGAAGTAACACAATTAAGTCAGCCGCCATCGGGGCAAAATTTCTATTATGGTTTTGCTAATGATTGTGCATCTTTCTCCTGTTCTGCTGTTCCTTTTTTTGGCCATCTTGATGCCCTTTTCTTTCGATGTATCGTTCCTTGCATCATGCTTCAACCTCTTTGTGCAGGCCAGAAGTCTTCAAATCCACAGTTCTGGACGATTCTACTGGAAGCTTGGAGAGAGAAACTTCCCAACAACAAGATGAATCAAGTGATGATGATGGACTTCCTCCACTCGAAGCCAATACAAACAGAAATCGACCGTATGACTTGCATGCCGAGTCAGATTCAGGTTCAGATTCCAATTCAGATTCTTGAGCAGTTCCGAGGAAGAGTCCTGCTTTCATCTTCAACTCCAATTATTATCCGGATTCATGGGTTTGACTTTGTTAGAAAGATGTAATCGCAAACCTTTGGACCTAAAGAAGTGTTAAATGCACTTTTTATTCTCGGGTTCTATTGCATTCCATTTGATCAATATATAACTATGGTTCTAAACTTATTCTAGGCACAAAATATGGAAAATTATTTTTTTTGAAAAATATGGAAAATAAATTAGGATTGGTTTTTCTAGTTTTCTTTTATCAATTTTGGGAAGGTTCATTATTTTATGCATCAAATTTCATATATTTAATTTCTGTTTTAATTATGTAAGTAGTCTATAATTTGGTTACATTATTACAATCAATTAGACTTGCTAGGATGATTGAGTATAATTCCAGTGATTTTTATGTAAATTGATTTTCTTTTCCCCATCTCTCTCTGTTTCTCGTTAAGTTTTTCTCTGTATTTCTTCCTCGATCCTTTTTTGTTCCCCTGTGAATCCCTCCGCATCTTCTTTGTTGTAAAAGGTATGTATTAAACGGTCTTAAAATAACAGAACTAAAACTATATCAGATTTAGAACGTGCTAAATACACTTTGTCTGGAGTCAAAAAGTTCTTATTTTCCCATTATGGTTTTTGGTTGTGAAGAAGCGACAAATCAAATCACTTGAATGAGTTACTTTCTAGAAAGGGTACCAATGTGCTTTTGCAACATATTGAAAAGTGAGAAGTTCTCTTTACATAATATCATCATTAGATTTGGAACTAGTGATGCTACAAGATTGAGAAGCATAGTATTGTATTGGCCTAATCTGGACAGAGATTTCTAAACTCCACCTAAAGAAACCCTACAAGGGAAAAATTCCCAACTTGGAGGGAAGACATCGCGTCTCTTGTCACAATTAGCTAATGTGGTTATTTATAGCCTTTTAACAAAACAATGAGTGATACTCACTAAAATAAACAACATACTAAACAAATAATTGTAAGTTAATGTCAAAGCAAAGCTAAATCATAAAAATGACTGTTAAAACTCAGTTCTCCTGCACCGTTGGTGGGACGATTCACATTGTGGTGAACAACCAAGTTGCCTTTACAACTAATCGAAGGTCTGGAAGATCTTTGCAGTATTGTATTGAAGTTGCAAAAGCCTTGAATGCCCCAATTTTGCATGTAAATGGTGATGACATGGAGACTGTTGTTCATGTCTGTGAGCTTGCGGCAGAGCGGCGCCAGACTTCCTGTTCTGATGTTGTGGCTGATTTAGTCTTTTACCGAAGATTTGGGCGTGATGAGATATTCTTTATTTAATTTCCATTAGCTGTTTTCCCTTGAAGCTTGATATTCTTTATTAGTAGAGAGCACAGCAGCTATTTTTTAATTTACATTGGAAATGATTAATTTACATTTTCACTTGTAGTAATTATTCTTAAACCTTGTTCCTCTGCCTTTTGCTTAGCATACATTTTTATACGCGGTACTGCTTCTTTTGAGACAAGTCTTCCAGACATCTGATGTTTCTCCCTTGACGGTTGCAGGTTATTAGAAATCACCCCTCAGCTCTTCAGATCTAGCAAAACAAAATCCGGGCAGGTGACCAAAGAACACATTGATAGGGTAAACAAGAAAGTTAATGCAATCCTCAATGAAGAGTTCTTAGCTAGCAAATATTATGTTCCTCACAAAAGGGACTGGCTCTCTTCCCATTGGTTGGATTTAAGTCACCTCAGGTGATTTCACGTGTCCATACACTGGGTATAAAAGTGGTTTTCTAAAAGTATGAACTTGGTTTTTGGCTTCATCTGACGTTAAAATTCTTTTATTTAAATTGGTCTGCTGTCATACAGGGTAAAACCAGAGATTTTGAAAAATGTTGGCAAAGCAATCACATCACTTCTAGGAAATTTTTTAGCCAATAGAGCAGTAAAGAAGGTTGACTCTCTGAAATTGACAACAAATGGAGCAAATGATTTCTAAATCTAGTACAAAGGCGTTTGCGTCAACGGTTTTTCTTGCTGTTCTTTCCTACTGAGGTGAAGAGGTCATCTTCACTGATAAGAAATTCAATTTTGCTGGTCTATTATGAGCTTGATGAAGATTGAAAGCACAAAAAGAAAGAAGCAAAGGATGTTGCAATCCGCGGGGTGGAACAGCTTTGCCCCTTCCCATATGACCTTATTCAAAGAGAATTGAAGCGATATCCAAGTGCGTTTATTGTACTAGTTACATTTTCTTTTCCTTTTCTTATCCTTGATGGAATTTACATCTTCTAGAGAGATCAATCTATTCGGGAGATAAAACCGGTTTGTATTTGTTCGCAGAGATAAAATTTGGTAGATATTATGAACCTGGTATATTTCTCTTTTAGTGTTTGCTTAGATTCTGAAACCGTCTGGTGTCAAGACGAGCCAATGAACATGGCCACATACCATCACATTTCACCCATCTCCGCACTGCCATGAAGGCGCTGGAAAGAGGAGGCATGACAACAAGCACGTCGCTGGCCTCCATCAGCTGAAACGGCCACTGGATTCTGTACGGTTCATCTGAAGGAACAAGCCGAGCCCGTGCAGAAGGCAATGCAGCCTGGAGCAATTGTACTTTCGAGTTTGAGATGAAAAGTTTGAAAATTTTAGTTTGAATTAGAATTCAAACAAATGTTTGGATGTATAATTGATACAGAGTTTGAAAAGGAAATAAAATTTGAAATTGTGTTTGGAAGTATGAGAAAAGTGAACTCAAAAACTTAGGAGGGGAGGGGGGGTTGGCGCTAATTTTAAGTTTGGTGAGTTTTTTGGCTCAAAAATCTGAAAACATTTTTCAAAGTGGGTTTGAGCTTTTTGTATACAAACCCAAAAGTGGATTTCACCTCTGAACTACTGAAACAAACAGCACTTGAGTTTCCCTGAGAAAAGCCCTTCTAAGATAGATAAATTCCTAATAAAGACAATTAACATTTTTGAGAATTTAAAGTTTCTGCTGAAAGCCGTCTAAAATTTGTCGATTTAGAAGGTTGTTTTTCCATATTCGCACGAGCAAAAAAAAAAAAAAAAAAAGTCACAATCGTGTTTCATGCAAAGTTGGATAGCATCTCGGATTATAGATTTCATATATGTTTCAGAATCTAACAAGTTTATGCTGCATTTGTCCTTGTAAAAATGAGATTGAGGATAACTTCATGTTTGGTTCATTGCAATTGGTATATATATGTCATTGTTCAATCTTTTAAGAAGAAATGATTTAGCAACCCAAGTGGTGAAAATAATGACTAATCTGATGTGTGTTTGCGATTAAATTATTAAATTAAGCTACAATTATGCCTCTCGTGATGTTCTTTTGGCGACTGAACTTTGGGACAAGTTTGGACTGCTGAAGCACTTGGTCTGTCATATCAAATCAATTTATAAGAAGGAATTTAACGACAATTGGGCATCATGTACAGCACGGCACAATGCTGTGACTAATCAAATGCAAAAAAGTCATACCTAGCATGGCATATCATTGGAACGAAAGAATAATATACTGTGTGTATATAGGACTTGTCTACGGTCGTTTTAGGAGGACCATATTTCCACGTTGTATAAAGAAGTGAGAAGCGTAATATAACATTTATTTAACATAAGATGAATGTTCTAGAGGTATAACAATAGTACTTTTTTTAATATATTAATGTTACACCTACGTTGAATACATGCCATATTTTGCTTCTCACCTATTTACTATGTATGAATGTAAATTTCTATTTTTTTTATGGTACTAAATCATATATATTTTAGTGCCAAAGACAATATTTGAATGAAATGGTCATATTGTAAGGGCATTATTTAGGAGAGGCTTGGTTTAGAGGGTGAAATCAGTACTAAGGTAGGAAATATTTGAGGTTGGACTGTAGTGCTTTTAATTCAACTAATAAACTTGGGATGAGAAAAGGCATGACTTAGAATGTGTTAAAACCAAGCTGAATGAACTTGGAAATATGCAAACTTGAACCTGGCACATTAAACCTGCTTATTATTGAACCTGGAATTTCAGCTTTTCAACCCACCCTTACTTGATGCAACCAACCTGGCACAGACTTTCCCACTTGGTATAGACTCTTGCCAGGTATGGTACTTGGTGTAATCTTTTCTACCTGCTATACTATACCTAGGGCCGACAATACGGGTTACGACACGACGACACGACACGAATCCGACACGATTTTTTGTGGGTTAGTGTAGAAAAATTTGATCACGGGTCATTTTAGTGTCGACCCAAAATTGACCCGTCAAAAAACGGGTCGGGTTCGGGTCAACCCGTTTCACACGAAAATGACCCGTTTTGACACGTATTTAATTAATTAAATTTTAAAAAATTAATATTATTTCATATATAATATAAGCCCTTAAAAGATCAAACACTACCTCTCTTATCACTTATCTTCTTGTTGAAGTGGTATGAAACTCTTCTAATTTTATGTTTTTTTTTTAATATT
>CAMOHE010050860.1:10872-24278 GCA_946598075.1 Artocarpus hirsutus | reverse complement strand
TTGAGGTTGGACTGTAGTGCTTTTAATTCAACTAATAAACTTGGGATGAGAAAAGGCATGACTTAGAATGTGTTAAAACCAAGCTGAATGAACTTGGAAATATGCAAACTTGAACCTGGCACATTAAACCTGCTTATTATTGAACCTGGAATTTCAGCTTTTCAACCCACCCCTTACTTGGTGCAACCAACCTGGCACAGACTTTCCCACTTGGTATAGACTCTTGCCAGGTGTGGTACTTGGTGTAATCTTTTCTACCTGCTATACTATACCTGGTATCATACTTGGTTCATACACATACTTGGTATGCTATACACATTTAGGTCAACCTAGTATCATGCATGGTATGCTAAAGCAATGGTTGTGAAATGTCCTAGCTAACCCTACAACGAGCATAATTGGCAAGACTGCCCTTAACCGTGCCTATATATTGCTTTAATTCTCAACTCACAACACACAACACGAAATCAAAACAACAAAAAAACTTGAATATACAACCCAGGATTAGAACTTAGACTCTATTACCTTGCAAGAATTTTATAGTCCATATTGTTTTAATCTCCTTTTTAACATTTTAAGCTAGACAGAAACATCAACTTTATACAATGCCTTTTAGGAGATCCAATCACTCATATCATTTTTGACAGTTATGCTCAGTACTCAAATCAGTTGTTGGATTTTCCCTTAGTCCACATTCAAATATTATCCTGTCTATTTCTATGTAATAATTTGACTGCTGGAATTGTTATTAAATGAAATTCCATACTTGTTATTGTTCTGTTATTTTTTCATTTTACATTTTTACCTCTTACAAATAAAATGTTTTGAGTATACATAATATCAACGAAAAAAGTCACAGAAGACCAATTGGAGAAGAGTCGAGTATAAAAAATATTCCACGTGAGTTGCAAAATTTTACCGGGTGGGCTTTGTGCACTGATCTGGGATTTGATGGCAAGATCTTTGAGAGAAGGAAGGGACAGAAATCTACTCTGCAAGATTGACAAAATGGGCACCCTTGCAAAACCGGCATTTACTAGTGGATCCAAAATGCTTTTCTTGCTGGGTGGAAAAAGGCGTTTTGGTATCAACTAAAGTAATACATTATATAAGTGACCACATAAAGTGAAATAAAAAATAAGCTTTTCTTCTTATTTTGATAAATGACTAGCTGGGAAGCAGAAATAGAATGAAATGCTCAGATACGAAAAGGATCTAATCTAATCGGCTTCCTAGTGCTTTTCCAAGAGTGTGCAACACAAGCACACTAGTTTCCGCATAAAAAATGTTTGTTGAAGAAAGCCAGTGCTTATACCTAATTATATCTGTGCTGCTCTTTGTAGCACTGCTAATTATCGTAATTATAGAACAAAGCGTTATATTAGCAAAGAGAGAGTCAATACTTAAGGTAGGAATAAGAGCAAATGGTAATATGCTACGTGACATGGAGTTTATTAACAATGACAAGACTTGAATAGTGTACTATGCTTTTGAATTATCAACTTCTAAGAACCCATTTGAAATATCGTCAACTTTTTTACAGTGTTTTCTCTTATAAAATTTAAATATTATAGTGTTTTAAGGTAAAACCTTAAATGGGTTTTAATTTCTTAATAAGTTGGAAGCACGAACTATTCACAGCCATTTTAGTTTCTCGAATTTTTTTATACGTGAATATAAATTTTTGTTAATTATTTATTCCTTTAAGAGCTTAATTTAGTAAAAAAAAAAGATAAAATAAAATAGGACATTTTTTTCTGTAAAAATATTATGGGGAAAAATAAATAACAATTATTCATGGGGTATAAGAAAAAAATAGTTTTTCAAAGTATGTAGGAAAAATCATTTATGAAAATTGTTGTTGATGTAATGAGAATTATAAGAGCAAAAATATTTAAGAAGGAACGTATTTGGAAAATTATTTTGATAAGAGTACGTTAGAGGAGAATTATTTCAATAAAACACATTCAAAAGTATATGATTTGAAGGAATAAAAGAAAAACAAAATTGGTAGTAAATATCCTTGTTTTAAAAACTAATGGCAGTAAATATCAGGTTTTAGAAATATTTTTAGCATATAGTAAATTTATAGTGCGAATAATTTATTTACATCCTTATTTACAATGTAAATAAATTTTATTTATACAGTAAATAAATTTAAGGTACATAATAATTTATTTTACCTCATTGTTTACCGTGTGAATAATTTTTATTTACACAACAAATTTGCTATTTACAACAAGTATTTTCAAAATCTGTTATTTACTTCAAAAAGTTTTAAAAATCTGCTACATCATTTTCTCATAATAAAAAAGCAAAAAGCAAAAATAAAAAATGAAAAGAAAATAAAATTAGATTGGGCCTTACCTCCGTCCGCCCCTGTTCTCCTCAAATAATAATGATACAAAATGTCCGTGAAATAAAAATATGGTGTTATAATATCTATTTTTTAATATAATTAATAAATAGATTAACACAAACACGACACGTTACCACGAACGAATTGTCACTCTAAACTTAAAACTTACCCAATCCGATGAGTGCTTTAGCTTTATCAAAGTGGGAACAAATGCATGGAAAGATTACATAAGACGGATTCCTTTAATTCATACACCTCTTCATTTCATGCACAGGATCCATAAATTTGAGCCCTTAATCAGATCCCAAAAGGACCCAAAATATATATTAAAGCTCATCTATAAAGGAAGACATTATGTTAAAGTTCTCATTGAGATATTTATTGACTTGCCTTACGTTTCACTCGTAAATACACACTTTATATGCTAAATCAGAATCGGAACATTGTCACTGACACTAACAACAGAACAGGGAACACGTTATTTATGCGATATTCATGTATGAAATACCACTCTGCCTGATGGGATTTCTCAATCTGTTAATAACTCTCTCTCTCTCTCTTGGGTAAATAAACGGCGGTTTGATTGACAGATCTTTATGCCCAATTGGGTGAAAGACACAAAATTCTATTTCCATAGAACTGGTGCTAGTATTTATACCAGTATCTTTTCCACTAAAGTGGGTCCACTCATCAGTACTCGTTATCTAACGGTTCACATATAAAGAAAATTTGAATTTAGCTTAAAAAAAAAAAAAAAAAACCCAATATGAAAAGCTAATAGTTTATATCACCAGCACTGTGCTGCCATTTGACATTGTTATATGAAACTATATATGTGGTCCTCTACAATATTCTATGATTCTTAAAGTTTGTTAACTTTTCACAGGCAAAGTTACCTCCTAAACTTCTAATTTTATTAAATTATCACTTGAATTTAATAAACTGTTGTGAAAATGTATGAAGGAAGAAACTGAAATTTGGAATTGAAAAAATGAGCATGCCACGTCACGTGTGTAAGAACATTGCCGTCCAAATGTTAACATTATTTATCAATTTGGTCGCACTCAGTAATATTCCATCAAATCAGAGTTCGAAGCGACTTATCAATTCGGTTAAAATTGGGAGGTAAAATCGTCAAAAACCCTTAAAAACATTAATATATTACATAGTCTATACATATACGTGCGTGCGTATTATATCTCACTATCTGAGAGGCAATTGAATATGTGGCCCTCAATCTTTCATCGTTGTTTCCACAGGCATATAAAGTAGATATGAATCTGCTTCCTCATTTTGGCAAGGAAGATATGCTAAATTGCTAATACAGACCACAAAGAGAATATAGTTGTCATTCCGGTGATGTGATACAAGAAAAATCAACTAGTGTCGTCCATATATTGTAAAATATTTCCTTTTTATTTTTAATTATCATGTTTTGTAATTATCATGTGCTTTATAATTTGGTTCAACTGAGCAAACCCCACCAATCCAAATTTGGTCTATATATTTTCTCCTTAGCGACAAAAGTTAATGCTGAGACATACACTCATACATACGTACACATATATATATATATATATATATCTATGTATATTGTTGTCCTGCATAAGATATTTCAGTTTCAGATAGTGGAGTTCCTAGACTTGAAATAAAGGAGTGTAGACATCGTTATTTTCTTGTGATCATGAAGAAAGAAGGGATAAGCAAGGTTTTTTTTTTTTTTTTTTTTGGTAATAAAAGGGATAAGCAAGGTTGTAAAACAACTTCTACAACTTGGAAAAAAGCAGAAATCTTGGAATCCCAAAAAAAGAGGTTCTGGAATCCATAAGGAAGATAGGAGTAGATGTTTTCCCCACAAGTTTTCACTTAGTTTATAGGTTCAGATTAGTTTATAAGTTCAGATTAAGAAAGGGTATCAATTTAAGTCTAATCTTCAAATATTATTTTAATTAACAAAAGTCTAAAATCTAATGACATAGAGAGAAAAATTTTCCAACTCAACTTTTTTTATCCACTTTCCCTCTTTGACAATCTCTCTCCTCCAACTAAAGATGAGTTATGCATGTACCTGGCACCATGAAAAGAGACTTTCTATATAAGTGAGTGAGACCTTGATTTTTCATTGGCCTTCAAACTAAATAGAGTGGAAGCAAGGGAGTTAAATAGAAACCAAAAAAAAAAAATGTCTACAAACTCCTTTGCTAAAAGGCTCAGAAATGCAAGGCCATTTGTTGCAGTCATTCTACTTCAATTTGGCTATGCAGGGCTTTCTATAATTTTAAAGTTTGCTCTAAATCAAGGGATGAGCCAACACGTGTGGGTTGTGTACCGGCATGCTGTCGCTACTGCTGTTATTGCTCCTTTTGCCCTTCTGTTGGAGAGGTATCTCTTAAACCTCTCATCTTTGTGTGTGTCATGCACCAAGATAAAATTTTTCACTTTGCTCTCTGAAAAAGAACTAAAAAAATAAAAATGCATAAGCCACACATTGACTCAATTATTGTAACAGGAAAACAAGGCCCAAGATGACCTCCTCCATCTTCACCAAGATTGTGTTCCTTGGCTTATTCGAGTTACGATCCTTACACTCAAGAATTTAAACAAACGTATTTTTACTATATGTGTCTTTTTTTTAATAAACATCAGCTAAGCAATGCCCACTTTTCCAACCAGGCCTGTAATTGACCAGAACTTGTTCTACGCTGGAATGAAGTCCACAACAGCAACTTTTGCAGCTGCCATGACCAATGTTCTTCCTGCTTTTGTATTCATAATGGCTTGGATTATCAGGTAGCGCACTCTCTCACTCTATGTATAAGTATATATGTGCATACATACATACATATTACTTGTGCATAGCAAACAGTGTCTTTCTTGCTTTTATTTTAAGTAAACTTGAGACTTACTTTTTTTTTTTTGGTTGGTAATGTTGTAGGCTTGAGAAGGTTAATATAAAAAGAATTCACAGCCAAGCAAAGGTACTGGGAACCATAGTGAGTGTTGGAGGAGCAATGTTCATGACACTTTTTAATGGACCGGTGTTGAACTTGCCATGGGCAAGACAAGATAGCCATATTGACTCTTCAAAGGGTGCAAATAATCAAGTCTCTATCAAGGGTGCTCTAATGATGGCAGCAGGGTGTGTAAGCTGGTCAAGTTTCATGGTACTCCAAGTAAGACAACTTCACCCACCTTAATGATATTTTACACAACTAAAAGTCACAAACAAAAGCTACAAAATATCATTTGCATGTTTACGTCTAAGTTTCAGAAGTTGAAATGATGATGTTTAGATATCTTCTTCTGCAAGAAACTTAAAATTTTGAGCCTCTAAGTTATTGAAAAAAAACTGTTTCTTTTTGTAGGCAATTACACTGAAAGCATACCCTGCTGAACTCTCCCTCACAGCTTTGATATGTTTGATGGGCACGATGCAAGGCTCCGCCGTGGCCATAGCATTGGAACGGGGCAACCATGCAGCTTGGTCCATTCATTTGGATTCTAACTTATTAGCTGCACTTTACAGTGTTAGCGCTTCTATTTCTTTTGGGAGCTCCATGATTTATTGTGATGATAAGAGGCTCTATGGAACACAAATTACTTAAAGATCATGTGGTTTTTGTTTCAATACAGGGTATCATCTGTTCAGGGCTCACTTACTACATCCAAGGAATAGTCATGAAGGACAAGGGACCTGTTTTTGTGACTGCCTTCAATCCTCTAAGCATGGTCATAGTTGCAGTAATGAGCTCCTTCATATTGTCAGAGACAATGTACTTGGGAAGGTACATGCATTTGTCCTTCTTCACAACATGAAGAATTTGAAATATCATGGAAAAGTTTTTGCACTTTCCTTGCAAAGTAGCAGAGCCATAAACTTTTCGGTAGGGTTACCATGAAAAAAATAGAGATATATTTTTTTTATTCGGCATTTATATATTTTTAATTATTGGGTGATGACAACATAATTATATATTTCAATTCAAGCAACAAAAATTGAAAATTTAAAATTGTCATGGGGCGCGTGTACCCCCGTCAGTACCATATTGGCTCCACCACTGCCTGCGAAGAATCGAACTTCGTTTCCTTCATCAAAAAAATATAGGAAACAAGTTCCAAACTATGTAAACAACAATGGACTAACCAGTGGAATCTGATTCTTTGCAGGGTTCTTGGAGCAGTTGTCATTGTAGCCGGCCTATACATGGTTTTGTGGGGAAAGAGCAAGGATGAGCCTGCATCCGATTCGATCAGCACGAAAGTTTTATCACCTGCAAATGAACACATGATTGAGATGAATGAGAACACAAATACCTCAAATAGAGGAAGAAACACAGAGGAATCTGTCTGAAGGAATTAACAGCATAACATGGATTTAACTAATTGTGATTTTTGTCTTCTAATGCATGGAACTAGTTCTTATAAAAAAATTAAAAATTAAAAAAAAAAACGTATAAAACTAGGTCCATTAACCCAGAATCTTGTTTAAGATTGTATGACCATGGAGAGCTATGAAATCTCATAGTAAAATAATGTTAGTGCTTGGATTTAGTCTGTCATTTTAACTTTGTTTTTGGGTTGTGATTTGTACTAAATGAACAATCATTTAAGCATGCCATTGCAAACTGGAAAGAAAATTGCAGGGTCACGATGTCCTATTTCCAAATTGGAAGTAACAAAACATGAAGTAAAAAACATTGCAAACCCAATTAGTTCTTCAGTGAGGTAAGTAAATGAACAAGACAATTAGACGAATGTATAAAAGTGATTCTGTTCTCTCTCTCAATAAATTAAAACTAGCACGCACGAAACATTATAATCTAACCTAAAAAGTTGCCCAAGAATGCATGAACAGAGTCACTGGTCACTTTCTTAATGGCCACATATTTACAATAGATCGTAGTCCAGGAGAAAAATTAGGCAATTTAAAATATGATTTTGAGGCAAATTAACGATTGTGACTTGATGTGATAGGCCGTATAAAAGAAAAAAGAACCAAAAAAAAAAAAAAAAAAAGAGAATAGAGAAATGAAATTAGTCTTATTTGGATGTCGTATGAGCAATTTGGTAATTTTAAAATTAGTCCTATTTTAAGAGAGACAGAAGACGGCTCTCAATTTTGAAGAGGACGAAGAGGTGCTAGGAGATTAATTTCTACGTGGTTCTTGAGGTATGAATGCCTAGCACAATTGCATTTTCATGCAATTTTGATGATTTGGGGTAAGGCTAGCAACATGGGTCATGACACGACAACAAAACTCAAAAACAATATGAATTTCACATATTAGGATTAGAGAAAAAAGGGTACCGGTTAATTTCGTATAGACTTGAAATTGACACGAAGAGAATGAGCCAATTTAGGGTTGAACCCGTCAAACCCGAACATGACAGGAAGCCCATGAAAAAGATTTCCAAAATTAAAATATATATTTTTAAATTTGTTGTGAACTTATGATCTTATAATAGTTGTTCTCATAATTGTATGCTTTTATTCGCTTAATTTTGGGGGATCTTATCATGTTGTAGTGGTTTTTGATTTTTTTAGTTCTTTATAATATTTAAAAAAAAAACTCAATAAAAGTATAGAATTTGTGTCAATTTTGAGTTTGCATGTTAATTGCATATCATGAGTCAATTTCGAGTCTTGTCGTGTCAACCTGCAAAGTAGTTGTGTCATGTTCGTGCTCGTCAACCTGTAAACCAGCTTTTTTAAAAAAAAAAATCGTCTCATGGGTCGAGTTTGGGTTGATTGAAACGAACAACACACAACAAGAATATGACTTATGACATTAATTCCTACCCCTAATTTGGGAAAGTATGACATGTTTTGAGTTGGGATTTGAATGTGTAGAATATAAGTTTTAACTTTGTAGTTTTTTTTTTTTTTGAATCTAGGGTGCTTGGGAGAAGAGTTTACAGTTTATCATACTGTAATATCTGAGGCTTTATACTGTAGTTATACTATAGGTAATAAGAGTTTTATACTGTTTGTAGTTCAAAACACTCTCCTAAACATCTTCAACTTATAAAAAAAATTGCTCATTAAGATTTTCTGAGAAGGGAGTTACTTCTAATCTTCCAGGTAAATCTAACTCATTTGGAAATGACATGAAACATGAATTTTTAATTTATACTCATTTGGACCACAAGAATACGCATTATGGACGCTAAAATGCGCCTACATGTATATAACAATGTACACTTAAATAAGCAACCGCAACTCTTCAAAAATAATAACAATAATAATAAGCAGCCACAAAAAAAAAAAAAAAAAAACGGAGCTATTCACATTTAAAATTCAGAAATCAATGCAAGTCTTCTATATATAAAGTTCCATAAATTTGAAAAGGTGCTAGGAAGAGTACTATTAATGTAATATTGTAGAATCTGATTAATAGATTGATCATCTTACATTATAACATGAAGGAGTGAGGTGTGTAATATTCCGCCTTATAATTTATAACGTTAATTTTATATAGATCAATTATGTCCTGTTGTACCTCTTATTTTTACATTTGATAGTGTAGGACTGTCTTAATCGGACAAAATCTTATTTTATAAATATTTAATAAGGCCAAAATATTAGAAAGGGATTAAAATGACATGTACTTTCTTTTCTAAATTTTTTTCCCTGCAAGAACCTTGATGCTTGCTTAAGAAACCAATTTAATTCCTTCCTAACGTTAGGATCGTCTTTTTTTTTTTTTAATTTTTTTTTAAATAGCATTGCTCTTCGCAAGGAGAGAAAAACAAAGAATTGAACCAACAAATTTGTTATAGAGGATCAATACTTGACATAACAACAGACCAAGTAGCTATCATGATTAGCCCTGCATGAGATGGAATTGGTTGAATGGGAGAACTAAAAATGACATAATGCTCTTCTTTCTTAAGTTTTGTGAAATCTAATTACTGTTTTCTTTCACCCGGCCACCGAGGACAAAACTTTAGCCTAGGACTAAAATAGAAGCAAGGCATCTTATGAGACGATTTCAAAAGTGTATCAAACTCTAGGGGTGTTTGGTGATTGATTTTGGACATTTTAAGCGCTTGGATTTCTATTTTAAAAGGTTAGCTTCTTATAAGTGCAGTGACTCAATATATTTATAAGTTTGCGTTTGTGTTAACTTAAAAACAATGTGAGACTAGTGTTTCTTTTACCGCTCCCGCAAGATGGTGCTCTTTTTGAGTTACTGATATTGTATTAGATCAGCCCACTCATTTAAGCTCTGTTGGGCTTTGATATTATGATGGATGGATTTTTTAAAGGCTTAGCCTTTCATTTTAATAGGTTAACCTGTGAAGTAGAGTAACTCAATATAGTTGGTGTTTTTGTTAACTTACCATGCGAGACTCGGGTTTCTTTTACCTACTATATTTGGCACATTTGTTCAAACCCATTAATTTAAACAAATAACAATATAAATTTCTCACGTGTTATAGTGTAAAGCAAAAAAATGTTACAAGTTAATACTCTTATATACTACAACCGTTTTTGAACTAATTTATTCAATTTATATAAGTTTGCTAAATTCTATATTCCTTTTTTAATATAGTTAAAATCTACAATATAAAGTTGATGTATAAGCTTTCACATTCAAGGTAAATCACTATGTATCATATGTATCTTGTCTATCGTTTTTCTTTGCTTCATAATTGCACCATTATGTCAAGCAATATTATAGTGTAATGACTTATATAACAATGGTTATTGTTGATATTTAGCAAAAAAAAAAAAAAAAAGGGTATTGTTGATAATTAAAAAATTTGATTTGCCTCCCTCAAAAAAAAAAAAAAAGGATTTAACCCTTGTTTTTAAGGGACAAGCAAGAGATGACATAGTTACGTGCATTGCAGGAGTATGAGATGGACATCATATATGTACGTGTGTGTGTGTGTATATATATATGTCTCTATGTGTGTATGAAAAATGATATTGAACAAGAAGAAGCAATTCATACTCAACTTTCTATTAGAGTCACCAATTCCACGCGTAGGATCTTTATGTTTGAGGCGACAAGTGAACTTTACTTTCAAATATTTTTAAGACTTAAAATCTATTGGTGAAAGATATTAGGAAAAGCATAATGGCATTCAGGAATTGCCTTTCTAGTTTGTAGCTGAAAGTGAACACTCTGTGCTAGTTTGTGGATATAATTTGACGGGACTAATCTCAATTTCTATCCCCCACTTCGGCAAAGTAATTAATGGTGGTTTACCTAAAAGATTCAGCTAACTTTTTAACATCCAATTATAAGTCACATATAATCCTAACAGACCCATGCATTAAAAAAAAAAAAAAATTCATGAATTGGTTTGAGGGGAAAAAAAATCATGGCTGAGACCTTTTTTGTGTTTTATTTATTTTTTTTTTTTAAAGAGTAATTACTGGCGATAGGAGGCTTATCCGGATACTTGAAAATTTGCACTTTTTAATCTAAAAAAATAGCATCTTATTTTTATCAGCTTCCATCACACATAATCCAGAACGTGGCTAAGACTTTTTTTTTTCTTCCCTTTTTAAGAGTAATTATTAGCAATAGGAAGGTATATCAAATGGATGAAATTATAGCAAAGAAAATGGTGCCTGAAATTATAACATTTTATTTTTATTAATTGGTCCATTATTGTCACATCGCTAATATAGGTCGGCATTCAGTAACCCATTATATGGAATTGGATATGCTTCCTGCTTTTTTTTTTTTTTTTAAGGGAACATATATACGCTAATACTGTAGTATAGACCCATTAGATCACATATTCTTGTCGTTTTCTATTGTGTGCTAATCAAGATAAAGCACTAGATCAATTGATTATAGAATATTGTAGCCTTTCTTCAGCACTGATCAAACATGAGCCATATTAAGAACGAGACCAGATTTGCTGTCCTTATTTTTCTTTCATTTTAGTTGTCTTCTAATTTTTTATCCGAGACATCATTCAAATTTGACAATTTAAACACATAAATATGACCTAAATATTAATATAATTATACAGTTCACTTAGATATCAAATTACAAGCTTCTGTGCATGAATAATAATAATAATAATAAATTATTATTATCATCATTGTCATCTAATATAAATTATTGTTTTGATGCATCATGTTTGAGCCAACACCATAACAACAATCCACTATTTGGTGGAAACATTGGCTTGTAAAAAGGGCCATTCTATAGTGTGGTGCATTCTACGGTGTTGGGAGTTTAATTCACCACACTGAAACCAGTTCGCAAGTTTATACTTCAATTCAAAGTGCAAAGGTAAATATATAGAGTTTGCAATTGTATGTCCTTTAAGGTATACAAGTACATCATTCTATTTTGTAATTCAAAAATTCAAATCTATAAGCAATTTTGTTTAGGGACAGAGCTAGAAAAATTAACCAGTAAAGGTGGAGATATAATTAAACTAATAAAAGAGGATGAAATATAATTTTAGAAAGGTAAAATAAGTTCAAAGAGCCATTGTCCACCCTCGACCATGAGTAGCTTCGCCCTGATTGAGGTCAAGAACTCTTCTCCAACATAGTAAAAGTTCTCGTATAAAGTTATTCTATTAATTTGTTTATAATTGAGAAGAAAGTGATAATACAGGCAAGGTTGCAATCAAATTATTCCACAACTTGTAAACGGCATTGAAATCTTGGAATCTACTAAAATGGCACTATAATAATTTCTGGCATTCTGCTATAATTTAGAAATAGAATGCCTTGTTCTTTTTGTAGGAAAAAAACATATTGTGACAAAAAAAATGGCAAAAGGCCGGCAGCAAACGTTTTTGCAACCAAATAACACTTTGGCAAGGAAGATTCTACGACCAAATTTGATTTAAAAAAAAAACTCGCCAACTTTTGTAGCAGAAAATGAGACCAAGCATGTGAACAGTCCAAAACGCCATTATGAAAATCCGAAATGTTTTTTGTCGTGAAAATCCAAAATGTTGTGAAAAATTGATTTGGGAAACTACGTTTTATGTTTTTTGTGATCAAAAGTTGGTTTGCAAATACTATTTGGATTGCAGAAAGTTTTAGCTCCAAACTTTTTGGTAAGCAAAGGATTTAGCTGCCAAATTTTTGGTTTAGCTTCCAAATTTTTTGGTCAAAAACTCTAGCTACCTAATTTTTTGGCCACATGAAGCTTTAGCTATCAATTGTTTTGTCAATAAAATGTTAGCTACCCAATTTTTTTAGTCACAAAAAATGGTTTCTGGACTGGTCACTATTTCTTTTCTTTTCTTTTTTGCATAATAAATCCATGCATTTTTCGTAAATTTATATCAAAATGATATTGAAACTGATAAATTTAATAAACAAAATAGCTAATGTTATATAAATTTACTCTGAATCTCTCAATACAACCAAGAATCCATGAGAACATAAAAAATAAAAAAAATAAAAAAAAAACAAACAAACAAAACAATCAACAATGTATTTCCTGAAAAATATGTATTCATAAACCATTGTGTACCTTGTGTTTGGAAGATGAGTTCATATGGACAAGTTTGAAATGTTTATAGGATAAGGTTCTCACATATGACAAGGTAAAACAAAAATGTGTTACAATATAAAGTTCTTACATGCTACATCGTTTGAACTGTTTTGCCAACATCCGAATGTTTATACTGCCCAGTCTGAACAAACAAAAAAAAAAAAAATCATGAATTGGTTTGAGCGGAAAAAAATCATGGCTGAGACCTTTTTTGTGTTTTTTTTTTTTTTTTTAAAGAGTAATTACTGGCGATAGGAGGCTTATCCGGATACTTGAAAATTTGCACTTTTTAATCTAAAAAAATAGCATTTTATTTTTATTAGCTTCCATCACACATAATCCAGAACGTGGCTAAGACTTTTTTTTCTTCCCTTTTTAAGAGTAATTATTAGCAATAGGATGGTATATCAAATGGATGAAATTATAGCAAAGAAAATGGTGCCTGAAATTATAACATTTTATTTTTATTAATTGGTCCATTATTGTCACATCACTAATATAGGTAGGCTTTCAGTAACCCATTATATGGAATTGGATATGCTTCCTGCTTTTTTTTT
>CAMOHE010050860.1:0-10848 GCA_946598075.1 Artocarpus hirsutus | reverse complement strand
TTTTTTTTTTTTTTTTTTTTTTTTTTTTTAAGGGAACATATATACGCTAATACTGTAGTATAGACCCATTAGATCACATATTCTTGTCGTTTTCTATTATGTGCTAATCAAGATAAAGCACTGGATCAATTGATTATAGAATATTGTAGCCTTTCTTCAGCACTGATCAAACATGAGCCATATTAAGAACGAGACCAGATTTGCCGTCCTTATTTTTCTTTCATTTTAGTTGTTTTCTTATTTTTTATTCCACACATCATTCAAATTTAACAATTTAAACACATAAATATGACTTAAATATTAATGTAATTATACAATTCACTTAGATGTCAAATTACAAG
This sequence comes from Artocarpus hirsutus, assembly GCA_946598075.1. Lineage (NCBI taxonomy): Eukaryota > Viridiplantae > Streptophyta > Magnoliopsida > Rosales > Moraceae > Artocarpus > Artocarpus hirsutus. The sequence goes on along the minus strand of CAMOHE010050860.1, from coordinate 10,507 downwards.
CTTCTATGCATGAATAATAATAATAATAATAATAATAATAATAATAATAAATTATTATTATTGTCATCATCGTCATCCAATATAAATTATTGTTTTGATGCATCATGTTTGAGCCAACACCATAACAACAATCCACTATTTGGTGGAAACATTGGCTTGTAAAAAGGGCCATTCTACAGTGTGGTGCATTCTACGGTGTTGGGAGTTTAATTCACCACACTGATACCAGTTCGCAAGTTTATCCTTCAATTCAAAGTGCAAAGGTAAATATATCGAGTTTGCAATTGTATGTCCTTTAAGGTATACAAGTACATCGTTCTATTTTGTAATTCAAAAATTCAAATCTATAAGCAATTTTGTTTAGGGACGGAGCTAGAAAAATTAGTCAGTAGTGGTAGAGACGTAATTAAACTAATAAAAGAGGGTGAAATATAATTTTAGGGAAGGTAAAATAAGTTCCGGACAAGTACATCGTTCTATTTTGTAATTCAAAAATTCAAATCTATAAGCAATTTTGTTTAGGGACGGAGGTAGAAAAATTAGTCAGTAGAGGTGGAGACGTAATTAAACTAATAAAAGAGGGTGAAATATAATTTAAGGGAAGGTAAAATAAGTTCAGGACAAGTACATCATTCTATTTTGTAATTCAAAAATTCAAATCTATAAGCAATTTTGTTTAGGGACGGAGCTAGAAATATTAGTCAATAGAGGTGGAGATGTAATTAAACTAATAAAAGAGGGTGAAATATAATTTTAGGGAAGGTAAAATAAGTTCAGGGGAGCCGTCGTCCACCCTCGACCATGAGTAGCTTCGCCCTGATTGAGGTCAAGAATATTCTCCAACAAGTAAAAGTTCTCGTATAAAGTTATTTTATTAATTTGTTTATAATTAAGAAGAAAGTGATAATATAGGCAAGGTTGCAATCAAAGTATTCCACAACTTGTAAACGGCATTGAAATCTTGGAATCTACTAAAATGGCACTCTAATAATTTCTGGCATTCTGCAATAATTTAGAAATAGAATGCCTTGTTCTTTTTGTAGGAAAAAAACATATTGTGACAAAAAAAAAAAAACTCGCAAAGGGCCGGCAGCAAATGTTTTTGCAACCAAATAACACTTTGGCAAGGAAGATTTTACGACCAAATTTGATTAAAAAAAAAAAAAAAAAACTCGCCAACTTTTGTAGCAGAAAATGAGACCAAGCATGTGAACAATTCAAAATGCCATTATGAAAATCCGAAATGTTTTTTGTCGTGAAAATCCAAAACGTTGTGAAAAATTGATTTGGGAAACTACGTTTTATGTTTTTTGTGATCAAAAGTTGGTTTGCAAATACTATTTGGATTGCAGAAAGTTTTAGCTCCAAACTTTTTGGTAAGCAAAGGATTTAGCTGCCAAATTTTTGGTTTAGCTTCCAAATTTTTTGGTCAAAAACTCTAGCTACCTAATTTTTTGGCCTCAAGAAGCTTTAGCTATCAATTATTTTGTCTGATAAAAGTGTTAGCTACCCAATTTTTTTAGTCACAAAAAATGGTTTCTGGACTGATCACTATTTCTTTTTTTTTATTTTCTTTTCTTTTTTGCATAACAAATCCATGCATTTTTTGTAAATTTATATCAAAATGATATTGAAACTGATAAATTTAATAAACAAAATAGCTGATGTTATATAAATTTACTCTGAATCTCTCAATACAACTAAGAATCCATGAGAACATAAAAAAATAAAACAAAAAAACAAACAAAACAATCAACAATGTATTTCCTGAAAAATATGTATTCATAAACCATTGTGTACCTTGTGTTTGGAAGATGAGTTCGTATTGATAAGTTTGAAATGTTTATAGAATAAGGTTCTAACATACGACAAGTTAAAACAAAAATGTATTACAATATAAAGTTCTCACATGCTACATCGTTTGAATTGTTTTGCCAACATCCGAATGTTTATACTGCCCAGTCTGAACAAAAGAAAAAAAAAACCTTTAGAAAAGATCATTTGAAGAAATAAGCGGGTTAAATCAAACATCATACATCTTAGCATTTGCTCGGTTTCTTCCATATAGATTTAAGCCGACTCATAACTTCAAGCTAAAGGACCAAACATTTGATATCATCTCCTGCGGAGGCAACTTCATCATGTGAAGTAATAATCCAGGGAGGCTATGTTCGTATGCTGTATTAAAGCACCATACTGTATAATAGCACAATCTTTGCTATTATTTTTGTATTGTATATATTAATAGGGATGGAAAATTAATACGATATATATTGTCCTATAGAATACAACCTATTTTCAGTGTATTATACCATATTATTTTATACTAGTTCTATGGTTCTTGTTGAAGTTGGGTCCAACACAGGGTTAGAGTTAGATCAACACGTGGCAATCACCCAAAAGGAATGGACTTCACTACACGTCCCTACACTTATATATTACTCGTTTGCACTTGAGCCTAGCTTTTATTTATTTATTTTTTTGTTGTTTTCTCATTTATTTATTGATCTGTTTAGCTTTGTTTCACTATGCCTAAGACTCTTCCGTTTAATGCCATGGGAACGATGGTTGGAGAGGCAATTGGATGGATAATTGTGGATTCAATTTCACATGTAACTCTTTTTGTACAAATTTCAGTTACTAACTTATTCTATGATATTGGGATGTGATTATTTAAGAGAAATTTCAGAATTCATTTGTTAATTTTAGTGTTAGAAACTAAAATTACTATAAAAAAAAAATAAAAGTTGAGAGACGAAATTGATACAGTGGTAATTTAAGGACTAATAATGCTAATAACCTTTCCTTCTTTATAAAAAGAAAAAAAAAATGACACATGGACATGTGCTAATTTATAAGAAGAGGCTATGTTTTACCTAATTTATCTACTTTCTGTTATTTGCTTTGCACCTCAGATAAATTTGGGGGGCAAGGTTCTCATGTCCTTTCCTAGTTAGGTGCAATTCCTTTCTCATTTTAGATAAAAATTTCTTCTGCCATCTTATGGAATTTTCTTTAGAGGAAAAAAATCTGATACTGTGTATATATATAGAGATACACGCACACATATACGCATACATATATTTGTTCAACTTTTTGTTTTGTCTCTGTCTCAGTCCCCCAGTCTTCAATAATAGAAAGACACTGACTGGCCTCTAAAAGTAGAGCACATTTCTATGTAAGTGTGTTAAACTTCATCTCTTGCTTATTGGCCTATAAAAGTAGAGGAATAGATAGCAAGACAATTACTAAAGAGAGAAAAAAAAATGTCAACCAAGTCCATGTCTCAAAGGGTCAAACCATTTCTTGGCATTCTATTGCAATTTGGGTATGCAGGAGTGTCCATACTTTCCAAGTTTGCTCTGAACAAAGGAATTAGTCCATATGTCTTGACAGTGTATGGCCATGCTATTGCCTCAGCTGTTATTTCTCCTTTTGCCTTCGTGTTGGAAAGGTCTATCTATCTCTAACATCTCTTCATGCATTATAAAGTTAAAAAAAAAAAGAAGTTCATGAATTTCACATGTCAAGTATTATTGACTTACTCAATCAAACTGACTCCAATATTGTGGCAGGAAAACTAGGCCAAAGATGACCTCTTCTGTCTTCATAAAGATTATATTGCTCGCCGTATTAGAGTTGAGATCTCTACGCTCAGGCTTAATATGTATATCAATTATTTTCATTGTTACGAGATGTTTGTATGCTAAGCTATTATGTCTATTCTCCTTAAAACCAGGACTGTCATTGATCAGGGCTTGCATTACACTGGGATGAAGTTCACCACAGCGACTTTCGCAAATGCCCTTTGGAATGTTCTTCGCGCTTTTACATTTGTAATGGCTTGGATGTTCAGGTAACAATACTATCTCAATTTCACATAAAGAAGCATAATATAACTTATTCGGTCTTAGAATTGCATTGTAAATGATCTCGGTTGGTGTATTTTGTAGGCTTGAGAAGGTTAATATTGGAAGAGTTCATAGCCAAGTAAAAATGTTGGGGACCATGGTGACTGTTGGGGGAGCTATGATCATGACTGTAGTGAATGGTCCCGTGTTGAATTTTCCGTGGAGCAGAGGGAGTAACAGTCACCGTGCGGATGCTGGAGCTGCGAATGATGGAAACTCTGTCAAGGGGGCTCTGATGATCATAATAGGATGCATGGCCTCGTCTTGTTTCGTCATACTTCATGTAAGAGGTTTCACCACTTACAAACAGCACTTGCACATCTTACAATTGAAAGTAATACATTCATCAAGAATGCTTTGCCTTATAATGAAAAATATCATTCTTACACTCTTATGTTCTTGTTTGTTGCTCTTGTGGACAATTACACTGAAAGAATACCCTGCTGAGATCTCTCTAACAGCTTTGATATGTTTGATGGGAGCAATCGAAGGCTCTGTCGCTGCATTAGCATTGGAATGGCGCAACCCTGCAGCCTGGTCCACGAACTTCATTTCAATGTTATCAGCTGCTATTTACAGTGTAGAAAATCTCAATTATATATATATATATATATATATATATATATATATATATATTGGCCATAAAGAGCTATTGGAGAGAAGTGAACTTATAGTCAGAGATGTTTTCTCTGCAGGGTATAATTTGCTCCGGGTTTGGATACTATGTTCAGGGACTGGCTATAAAGGAAAAGGGACCCCTTTTTGTGACTGCTTTTCTTCCCCTAAGCCTGGTTATTGTTGCAATATTGAGCTCCTTTATTTTGTCAGAGACAATGTATCTGGGAATGTATGCATGAAGCTCTTTCCACTCCATGCAAGCTTTTGAAATCAGGCTTCATTTTCTCGTGTATAAATTTTAAATGTGCCTCCTAAAAAATAGAGATTGTATAAGATGCAACTTTGGCACATTCATCATTAAGATGCCATTTTTTTAACTGTTATAATCACACAAGTTTGTCATGTGACTGATTGGTAGGGTAATTTCTTAACGATTTAATCATGTGTGAGTCACCTAACTAGCACATGTGATTACAAAACCACTAAGAATTTGACCCTTAATAATAGAAGTATTAAAGTTGCAACTTATGATAATTCAGCTGGCCTTTGTTCTATTTTGAGTTGTATAGGAAAAATGAGACAATCCTATTCTTCAGGGGACAAATTCCCTTTCTCGTTTAAAAAACAAAAAAAAAAGAACATCAAGAAGAGGAACAAAAAAAATTTAGAACTAAGAAAACCACAAAGATTAACCTGAGGAATTTGAATTCTTGGCAGGGTTATTGGAGCAGGTCTCATTGTAGTAGGCCTATACATGGTTTTGTGGGGCAAGAGCAAGGATGATCATCCATCTGAATCAAGCAATCAAGTGTTAGCACCAAAGAATGAACATTGCTTGACTGTTCTGAGTGAGAATAAAAAGATTTCAAATCAAGAGCTTATGGCCATTGATGGTACTAGAGAAAGAACCGAAAATGAATCTGTTTGAAAGAACTGCACATGGCATTGTAAACTCCCTATGTCTTTTCCTTTTTGTACATTGAACAAAACCTTGTCTATGTTTATATGTTTATGGGGAGCTAAAGTATTTTTAGCTCATAATAATGATGATTTTATTCATCTATGTACAACTCTGTCAAGCTTTCCAAGCCAGAAAGAGATTAGTTATCTGTCTTTATCTCAATTCTCTTAATCTTTTGAATGAAATGCCCTCCAAACTTGGAGGAAATCAAAGTCAACAAAACCCATCAAAATTCATGTTGATATCTGAGTTGAAATGCTAAGCTCAAATGACAAGAAGACCCATGAAGTCAATACTAATTTTCCAGCAATACGAGTTATTGACAAAGTAGCATCCATGGAACCACAAGCACTAAGCTAGACGGGATTGGTTAAGAATTTTGGAATGTCTTCACCGAATAAATGACAGTCTGAGGAGGGAAAAAACTTGAAAAAAGGCAATTAAGGGCAATTTGATGCCTCTGAATTTACATAAAAGAAATCTTTTAGTTTTTGCCGCGTTCGATTGTCAGAATGTAAAACTAATATCGACTCACCCTCTAACTTCTTATTTTTATTTCTAAACCGAGAGATCCATGAATTGGGACCATAATGCGTATAGCTATATATAAAAGTATAAATTTGTAGGAACATTCTCTCAACATTTTATTTTTGAGTAGAAAAGTCCTTTTTATTTTAGGCAATGTGCCACCACTTTATGTATTAATCGAAATTCGATTGATTGGTCTAAAAAAACTTATGTTTAATATGGTGGTTGAAATTATTAGTTAGAACCGTAAACATTGTAGCATGTTAGAGCTTTATACTATTCTTAACTGAAAAGTTAGTTAGAGCCAACTTTGTCAAACAAGGTATTAAGCTTTCAAGAAAGTAGACCATCATGTTGTTGGAGTAGAGATCATGAGTTCAAACTCCACAAAGACTGCTCTCTACAAAATTTGAAATGGCAAAGTAACTGAGGTTGAGTTTCTAGTTTGTTAACCGCAAGTGTAGAAAAAATCATATTAATGGTGGGTTTTTTATATTAATTAATTAATTTTTTTAATTTTGCTGGAAACAATAATGGTGGTTAATATTCCTAATTTAAAAAAAAAATTGAGTTTACTTCCAATAAGTGTGGCTTCTTTATCAAGGAAAACATTGCAGATAGGGATTACGTGCATCGTGCGCTTCATCCCTAATTTAATATGCCCTTCATCGTATGAGATGGAGGGCATATTAATTTTTAAGCATAAAAATTGACCCATATCAAGCTTTTAATGTTATTCAAATTATAACTAAAATGCAACGGAAACAAATTGTATCGTGTAGTATTACCTCCTGCCATTACTTTGTGCTTTGCAAGTTTTAGCCGAACTGCAACAATTTCAACACTATGTCCTTGGAAAATTTTCTAAGCACTCACAAACTTAAACTTGATGGTGTGATGATTGACTTAAATGTTTGTATGCTCAGGAACTAAGAAAACTGAATTCACGTTATCTTTACCGTGACCATCACACGGTTTTTAAAAGGGTTGCCAAACGGTTATTCTAGCAATTAACCGTTCGATTGTTGATGTCCAATTTTAATGCTCCACGTGGGCCAATTAGGTTCTAACATTTGACACATTCATTTTTATGTCCAATAAGAATTTAAGCTTTGTGACTACCGCAATAAAGACCAAACAATTGATCTGATTCTCATAATGATTCAGTCTGCATGACCAATATCTCTCTTTGATTGACAAATTGTGCTCGATTCATGAGGATTTTAACGTTTTTCCACTAGCATTATATTTTACCTAACTTGTACCCTTGTTCAAAACCACCTGAACTTGAAAATCAGAAATATCAAGAGTAATGATGCATATTTTGAGGAATTATTCAAAATTTTAGCTTGAATGAAATTTAAAATTAGAGAATTTAAAGATTTTCCCTCAATTTTTTTTAGGCGATTAGTCCCCCCCCTTTTTTTTTACGTGTCTTGGAAAAAGAGTTTCGAAGGTTTCCTTTAACTAATAACAGCCAAATAGGAATTAGTGTGGAAAAGAATCAGCAAGTGTTTTTTCCTTTCAGATTTCGTCCATGATGTGCTGCCATAAAGTAAGATGATGAACTTGCGTATGCATAGGACATTGCTATGATCGTCCAAGAAGGATTGTCAATCTAGCGTAATATATAGAACTAAAAAGTAAAACAAAACTTTTATTCGATGCTATACGTTGGGAATGGATAACAAAAATTTTATCTATTATTCTTACACTAACATCAATATTATGTTTTATATATATATATATATATATATGTGTGTGTGTTATAGGAAGGACTCTAACGGCAACAGGTGAGCGGCTGCTTCTCAAAAATTTTTATTTTCCTTTCAATATTGTATATAAAATTTTAGGATTACTAACATTAATGGCCTTTGGACTTTAGGGCGTCTCTCACTTTGCCTCTGAAATTTAAAAATTACCACTTTAACCTTAAACTTTCAAAACTTCTCACTTTACCGCCTGAATTTTCAAAATGATAATTTTACCCTTAACTTTCAAAGCGTCTCTTACTTTGTATCCTAAATTTCCTATTTTTTGTTCAAATAGACGAAATTAAGCCCATATAATTTGCACATGGGTCATCTGTAAGGCAAAAATGAGATTTTTTTCACTCCTAAATTTTGTTTTATGTTTACACTCTCATTTAAAATTTTTTTATCTGCTCTCATTTAAGAAGGGTCAATATGCAATTTTTTTCTCCATATTTTTCATTGATATCTCATCATCTTTAACATGTAATTCATCTTCTTTAATATTCAAATTCAAATTTTGGCAAATAATATTGACTTATTAAATAAGTTACACATTAAAAATGGGAAGATATGTGTAAGCAAACACTTCCTAAATGAAAATTTAGATAAAAAAACAAATGCGTTAAGTGAGAGTGTAAATGTAAATAAAAACTTAGGAGTAATAAAATCTCATTTTTGCCCTTAAAAGTAACCCATGTATGGATCACGTGAGTTTAATTCCGTCTATTTGAACAAAAAATCAGAAATTTAAGAGACAAAGTAAAAAGAGCTTTAAAAGTGTGGGGGCAAAATGGTCATTTTAAAAATTTGGGGGTACAATGAGGAGTTTTAAAAGTTGGATAAACTGGTGATTTTTAAAGTTCAGGGGCGACGTAAAGGACATCCTAAAGTTTAAGGACTATTAATGTTAATAACCTAAAATTTTATTAAAGTTATAGTCCCCCCACCCTTAAAATTGTATTCTGTCCCCTGAAATTATATTGTGCCCCTCCTAACGTTTTATATCTCATTCATGTAATTTTTTTTTTATAACACTAATATACATTCATCTCTCTTGATTAATTTTTCTAGCTCTGCTTCTAACTCTAGCTACTACATATGTACATACATACGTGCGTACGTACATACATACATATGCAAGGACAGAGCCATTCATAGATGAGGGCGGACAGCCATCTCATCTGAACTTTTTTTTTTCTTTTAACTATGTATGACATAATTTTATAAAATTTACATTTTGTCCCTTCTAAAATTGTATTTTGCTTCGTATCTTTATTTGCCACACCTCGTTAATTTAATCATCCTTGTCCTCTCCGACTAATTTTTGTCCCTATGCTCCTGTGTGTATATGTATGTATCATGCAGAGTATATTGCCTTGTTTCATCTCCCCTTCCACGTCGGAAGTTCCTCTTAAATAAAAAATAAAATCCTTTTGAGATTATGTGCCATGCAAACAGTTAGTCCAGAGTCCACAACGTCGTATTAAATAAGTAGCTTGCCTTTTATTAGATAACATTTTTGTCTTTTCTTTTCTTTTCTTTTCTTTTCTTTTCTTTTCTTTTTTTGTCCAGATTTTGCAGTGTCATCTGAAGCTTGGGGGAGACTAGGGAAATTAGAAATCAATCTAGAGAATGATCCACTCTCCACCTCATATGCTATTAGCTAGTGCTTTCTTTGTAAGAAATGACTTAATGAAATCAAGCGTCAGAGCCTAGTTGATTGCTGACAAGTCTGTGCACACAAATTGGAATATTCTCAACAGTAAAAGAATTGCACTCTTAGCATATATGTTAACCTCAAAAATCAATTATTGTTGTGAAATTGTTATTCACTATTACTATTTTATATAACTACGTTTAACCAAACCCCACCAACAATATTATTTGTTCCACATATATCACTAATTGGCGCCGATATGTGTTTCCTCCTTAGCAAGTAACAGCACAAAATGCTGAATATTTTATTCATGAAAAGCACTTTTTGTGGGATGATTTTTGGTCAAATAAACAACGTTTGGAGAAGGTTGTTTTCACCTTGAGATAGTGGAATTCCTTTCTTTCCAAAGAGAGAAGTTTAATTCTAGTTGAATTTTGCTTAACATAAAGAGAACTACATGAAAGGAGTGTTAACGCTATATATAAGTCCATGAAACTTCACTTGTACATTGCTCTTTATGTAGCAGAGCAGGACAGCTAGAGAGTTAAAGAGAGGGGAAAGAAAACAAAAAAGAAAAAATGGCTACAAAGTCCTTTGTTCAAATGCTCAAACAAGCAAAGCCATTTCTGTTTCTCATTCTGCAGCAATTTGGCTATGCAGGAATGTCCATCATTTCCAAGTTTGCTCTAAACCATGGGATGAGCCAACATGTACTGGTCGTGTACCGCCATGCTGTTGCTGCAGCCGTTACTGCTCCTTTTGCCATTGTGTTGGAGAGGCATGACTTTCTTTGCACTTTGATCTTTTTGCACGTTGAAAAAAAATGAAATAAGGCCAATATCAAACTAGCTCAAATATTGTAACAGGAAAGCAAGGCCCAAGATGACCTTCTCAGTCTTTGCCAAGATAATGTTGCTAGCCTTACTGGAGTTAAGACCTTGACAACTCGAAGCTCTAACCATAATATTAGTCACTATCATTGAAAAAATGTTGGTTAATCTCGTAATGTCTGTTCTTCTAGGCCTGTAATGGACCAGAACTTGTACTACACTGGAATGAAGTTCACAACAGCGACTTT